>PVJS01003617.1:0-74384 GCA_004027185.1 Glis glis
GGTGGATGGATAAGTGGATGGATGGATGGATGGATGGATGGATGGATGGATGGATAAGTAGATGGATGGATGGATGGATGGATGGATGGATGGATGGATAAGTGGATGGATGGATGGATGGATGGATGAATGGATAAGTAGATGGATGGATGGATGGATGGATATGGGGCCGCCCCTTCCTAGAGCAGATTTCTTGCCACTCTTAATCATCCCAGCTCCCAGCTCTGTTTTTTCGGAACTTTAGGTATCCCTAAGTCAACTGTAAAACAAAAATAAATATTTTTCCAATAACTAATCCCTACCACCTTAACCATTCTCCCTGTGTCACTTTCCAGTCTCAAACGGTTCATAAGCCAGGAGGGACACCACACAGGGAGGAAGTCTGCCGGCTGACTCAGCGGGGCCGTCCTTCCCTGAGGGGTCTCGCCTGCCTGCCGCTCCGGGTCCCCTTGGCGCGGGAGCACTCCTCCATGGCGCCGGCTCCAGAGGCCACACTCACAGTCTAGAGTTACAGTCCGCTCTTCTCACCTCTCTTATTTCACACCTTTTCTTCACCGTCATATTTCTGCTTTAACTGTCGTATAATTTCTAGTGAGTCCACTTAAAGCCCTTCCCCTCTGGGACACGGGGCTGGCGTGCGGCTCTCTGCACATCTTCTTTTAGGGAGCACAGTGTTGTTGACAGCTTTGGGTACCTGACCATCTTCTAGGAGAGACTTTGGGGGTACTGGGCATTGCACCCATTCTACTCTGGACTACACCTCTAGCCCATTTTATTTTATTTTATTTTTTGAGGTACTGGGGATTGAACCCAGGGGCATTCTGCTCCGAGCTACACCCACAGCCCTATTTTTTATTCTTTATTTTGAAACAGGGTCTCACAAGTTGCGGAGGCCTCACTAAGTAGCTGAGGCTGGCCGCGAACCCGGATCCTCCTGTCTCAGCTTCCCAAGGACTGGGATTACAAGGATGAGCCACCACCCCTGGCTTGTTTTTCATTTTAAAACAGGGTCTCACTAAGTTGCTGAGGCTGACCTCAAACCTGTGATCCTCCTGTCTCAGCCTCCCAAGTACCTGGATTACAGGTATGTGCCACCGTGCCTGGCTCAGAAGGGAGTTTGCAGGGCCAGCACCCACGCACTCCCCAAACAGATTTACTGGAAGAGTGCCCCACACTGACTGCCTTCCTCGGATCCTATGTCCACCCCGCTTTTTAAAGAGACCCACTGTGTGAAGGGGCAGATCGATGGCCCCGCATCCCGCAAGATGCCAGGTTCTCGGAAGGCGGTACCACGTGGAAGGTGAGGCCTGGATTCCGGGGCCCCTGCTTCATAGGAATCCAGCTCCCCCACTCACTAAGCATCACCTGTCACTCTGTTATACCACTCCCCGTGCCTCGGTTTCCTCTTGCGTAAGAAAGGAGATAACGACACGCATGCTCTGGAACAAATTAAGGCCGCACAAAAGTGCTCGGTGCAGGGCCAGCACATAGTAGGCCCACAGTACTGATCTTAGCAATTGGTATGTAGCAGCAGCATCACCAGCCGGGGCATATGAGGTACGGGGTATGTGGGGGTACGTGGGGAAGATAGCTGTGGAAGGTTCTGGAGCAGGAGGTACGTGGGGAAGATAGCTGTGGAAGGTTCTGGAGCAGGAGGTATGTGGGGAAGACAGCTGTGGAAGGTTCTGGAGCAGGAGGTACGTGGGGAAGATAGCTGTGGAAGGTTCTGGAGCAGGAGCTGGGTCAAGGCCGAGTGAGACGCCGGCAGGGCGAGCAGATGGGGAGAAGCGGAGCTGGCGGCTCAGGAAGCGCGTGGTCGCCGGCGACAGGGACCCTCGCCCTCCGCCCACCGTACCCGCTTGGACTGGCACCTTGTGGCAGCTGCTCCTCCTCGGGCAGGGCCTCCTCCTTGGGGAGCTGCAGCAGGTTGTAGAGGGACTCCGGCTCCATCTTCTCCCTTGCCTGCCCTGAGGGATGCAGGGGACAGAGGTGTCACCGTGGAGAAGCCCTAAACCCGCTCTGCGCACATCACTTCCTCCCGACCAGGAGGCCCGTGGCGGGGGTGAGGATGGGGTGCTCCGCTCCGGGTGGACAGAGCTCCAGAAAACCCTGGGGCGAGCTCGGGGGACTGTGGAGATAAGCACGTGGATGGATGGCATCCCCAGACGGTGAGCGCCGGGGTGGGAAGCCGTCCCCTCGGGGCCCCTGAGCCCAAGGCCGGCTGACACACAGGGCCGTGGAGGGAGTGGGCGCACCCGGCGCACCCAGGCTCGCCCTGGCCTGCCCCGCGTCTCCACATGGCTCTCCAACGGGGCTCAGGACCCCGGCCCCTGCGGGCTCCAGGGTCTACAGGTTCTTGTCCAGAAAGCCCAGGGCCCGTACTGCGCGGGGAGGGCCAGCGTCCCCTCCCTTGTCATCATGATGGATGGTGCCACCGGGCCGGCAGATTCGGGAGCCAGCGGGCCCCTTCCGGTTCCCCGGCCCACTTCCTCTCTGCAGAAGTTTCACTTGCTGTGTGCACTGACTATCCTCCCCTTTCTTTCTCTTCGGCCTCCGTGTCTCCCCAGCATTTCCAAACTCTATCAGACACCCAGGGTAGAGGCCAGGCCGCGGGGTCAGCGCAGGGGAGGCGGAGCGTCTGCAGGGCCCCGGAGCCCCGCTCAGCGGGTTAGCAGCGGCCTGGGCGACTCGACGCTCTGGTCAGCCCTGGGGCAAGGAAGGGAGGCTGCGGCCACTGGGACTAGCCCCACAATTCCCAAGTTTCTAGTCAGACCCTCGGATTCCACTCCGCTGTGGCCGGATTCCAGAGGTGAAGGAGACCTGGGTCCCAGGCTGTCTTCTCTGCACTCTGGCTGTGTGACTTTGCATAAATTCCTTCCCTTCTCTGGTCCTGATACATCTTTACAAGGAGGGGCTGGCTCAGTGCTGGCCATGGCAGCTGCCTCTCGTGCTCAGCCGCGCTTCCCTGCCCCCCTGGACCTTGGGTTCTTCACCACACAGAGGGGATCGCCTTCCCTCCCTCCCCCATGACTGCATGAAGTTCAGGGGAAATGATGGCGGAACTGTTCACCTGACAACAGCAAGAGGTAGGGCAGCACCCCAGGGCCTCAGCGACTCCCCCCATTTTTTGTTCATGGTACTAGGGATTGAACCCAGGGGCATTCTACCTCCAGGCTACACCCCCAGCCCTATTTTTTGTTCTTTATTTTGAAACAGGGTCTCACTAAGTTGCGGAGGGCCTCACTAAGCAGCTGAGGCTGGCCGCAAACCTGTGATCCTCCCGTCTCAGCCTCCCAAGTACTGGGATCACAAGCGTGCGCCACCATGCCTGGTGCGACTCCCCCTTAAAATGGAGAGGGGACTGAGCAGCCCCTAAGCAGGGTGTTGGGGGGGCCTGGGGACTCAGGGCTCCCTTTACCAACCCCCTCCATGCAGCCTCAGCTGTGATGTAGCTCTGGCTGCTCTCCACACTGTATCTGGGGTCCTGCTCTGTGACCCACAGCACTCGAGAGTGTGGACGGGAAAGGCTCCCACGGCTGCGCTCCCGGGGCCCAGAGGCCAGAGGACTCACCTGACCTCTTTCCCAACAGACGAGGAGATGAAGTCTTGGCTGGCAGCTCAGAGGTGGCCCCAGCTTGTGAATGGAGGCAGGTTCCTCCTCCCTGGCCGCTGGGGCCCCGCGGAGGCAGAGGCGGCTGCTCACTTCCTCTGGGGCCTGCTCGGCTGGCGGGAGCTTCCTCCTGGGGCCATAGTGCAAGGGAGGACGTTTCGAGAGCCAGGCACCCAGCGGCCATGCATGCCTCCTGCCCCTCGGAGGTCTCTCGGGCAACCCAGACATGACAGTGCTTATTTCTCTCCCTCCTCATCCTCCCGCCCCCAAAACCAAGTCCTCCCCTGCCTTCCCATCTCCCAAGTGGCAGCTATTAGGCAGAAAACCCGGGGGTTGGTCCCCCACATCCCAGCCATCAGCAACTGTCACCCTCCTCCACCTTCTGCCCTCACAGTGTGTGTCTTCTTGCCTTCATGGCGCCGCCCCAACCCCTTCCTCCCTCCTGGACCAGCAGGGGCCACGGCCGGACGCTTCTGCACCCAACACTGCTGCATCAACCACTAGCACCCCACCAAAGGCGTGACTCGCTCTTAAGATAAAGGCCGCTCTGTACAGCCCAGCTGGCAAGTCCCAGCATCTGACACCTACCGGCCACACTGCTGTCCTCATCCTTTGACTTGCCCACCCTTCGCCCTCCCAGCCGCTGGCCGCCTTCTGCTCCCTGGAGCACCCTGGGCCTTCCCACTTCCTCCCTTTTCTGTGTGTTCCCTCTCCCTGGATCTTTGCAGCCGCCTAAATGCCTCCCCCTCCAGGAAGCCTTCTCCAACTGCCTCCCCTAAATCGGGGCCTTCCAGTGCCTTCCAGAGCCCCTGAGGGTTCAGTTGTCAGCCCCACACTCTCAGTGCTTAGGACAGGGTCCATGCTGGTGTTTGGCACCTGCCACCCTTCAGATGTAGACTCCACCAAGGCAGGGCCCACCTCTCTTGCTCACTGCTATGTACTGGTGCATGGAACAATGGCCAACACAAAGTGGGCTCAGTGGATAAGCTCTGGTGGCTACTAGAGCCTGGGGGTCAAGAAGGCGTTCTAGCGGGGAAGAGGGCCTTGATGAATGAATAGGAGTTTGCCAGTTAAAGCAAAAGGCAAGAATGCTGGAGATGGTGGGAACGGCATACACAGAGGCCTAGAGGAGCTCAGCAGGGGAGAACCCGGCAGCGCCCTGGGCGGCTCTTTGCACACCCATCTCTGCGGTGTTGGTCCAGGAGTCCTTGCCGGAGGAGCCGCCTTCAGCCTCCCCGTGGCTGGGTCCTCACACTTTCCTATGTTAGAGTCCCTTCTACTAACAAAAAGGGCTCTAGTCACCTGCAGCTGGGTCCAGATGGACAAAGGTTGGTTACAGGACTCAACCGCGGGCATCTTATCCTCAAGGCTGGGAACCCAGGAGGGACGGTTACTTGTTCTGTTTGATTTAAAGGCAGTGAGGACCTAGTATCTATTAGGGAATGGAGTTCTAGTAGATTGTAGCATATGGTGGCAAGACAACTACCTGTGACCACTCAGAACTAAGTGCTGGTGAAATCCCTAGTGTTGGATGACTGAGTCGGGGCTCCGTATCAAGTACAGCAAGCTCAGGTTTTTTAAGGACTGTGGGGTGAGCTTTCTCTTTCTGGTCATCCAAAGATTTAGTGCAGGAAAGAAATGTTCCAGGGCTTTAAATTCTCAGTTTAAGGTACATTCAGAGTGCCAGTGAATTTTGTGGATTGCCCTGAAAGAATTATTATCACTTAGACTCGCAGAGCAGATGTAGCTGAAAAGCAGACGCAGAACCTAATCCTGTGTGGTGCTGTATTATGATGCAGACTAAATCTATCACTTGCCAAGCCTTCTATGCCAAAGGCAGGGCATTGCTTAGGAAAAGAAAGGGGCTGTAAAAACTAGAATAGTCATCCACAAGGGAGTCCAAGTACCCTGGGTCCAAGTTCAAGTACCCAATTCTTCTCCCTTCCCATCTCCATTGCACCCCGGGACCTCCAACATGCACCTGCAGTCAGCTCCAGCCATCCTGGGGAGACCAGCATAAAGCCAAGCCTGAAAGGAGAGGGCTGGTGCCTTTTTAAAAATTGCAGATAGCCGGGAGTGGTGGCACACACTTGTAATCCCAGTACTTAGGAGCCTGAGACCGAAGAATCTGGGTTCACAGCCAGCCTCAGCTACTTAATGAGGCCCTCCGCAACTTAGTGAGACCCTGTTTCAAAATAAAGAATAAAAACTAGGGCTGGGGGTGTAGCTCAGAGGTAGCATGCCCCTGGGTTCAATCCCCAGTACTGCAAAAATAAAAATTGCAGGTGTGCTAGGTGCAGTGGTACACACCTGTAAGCCCAGTGCTTGGGATGCTGAAATAGGATTGTGGGTTCAAGGCCAGCCTCAGCAACTTAGTGAAACCCCGTTTCAAGATAAAAAATAAAATAGGGCTGGGCACGTAGCTCAGTGGTAGAATGCCCCTGGGTTCAAGCCTCAGTACCACAAAACAAAAAAGAAGAAGAAAACCACTGTGGTGAGTGTCCTCTGTAGCTCAGAAGTGATTATGTGAAGATGCTGCCATCTAAATGGGCTCCTGGACTTTAATGGATTGAGGTCATTCCAAAATGGCAGAGACCGAGGGGCAGCACCGATTCACGTAGGGCCAGGTGGGTGTATCAGTTAGTTTCTGCTGCATAACAAACCAGCCCAAAGCTTAGTAGCTTCAACCAACAACCATTCTCTTCAGCACATGGTTTTGAGTGGGCTGTGCGGTTCTTCTGGTCTGGGGCAGATGGCTGTCTCGCACATTGGTGGCCAGCTGGTGCTTGGTTATCTGCACTGGCCTTCCTCAGGGCCTGGGAGTCCACCGACTGCTGAGCAGGAGCTGGCTGGCTGGTGAGCGCATGGGCCCTCGTCTTCCAGCCGGCTGGCTCACATGGCGATCTCAGCACAAGGGAGACCTGATGCACCAGCACTCACCAAATCCCTGCTGGTGTCACCTTGCTATTGTACCCCAGGACAAAGCAAGTCACACGGCCACTCCAATCTAAAAGTCAGCACAGGAGAGAATTTCCTAAGGGAGAGGGGACTATTGCAGCATTTTTACAAACAATATGACAGAGCAGGGCACAGAATGTTCTGCCACAGGGCCATCGGGCTAGGGACAATTGACCCCAGAGTCCCCACAGCTGAAGCAGACGGGCCACCCACAAAGGACCTACTCATCAGAACCAGATGAAATCGCAGTCAGTTCAACTGGGGCCTGAACTGAGTCACTGTGACCGAGGGTCACAGCACCAAACCCAGTCCCACCCCTGGGTCCCCATGGTGGCCTGCTGTGCCAGGAGTGAGGCCTTTGTAGGGGGCCAAGTTGGCATGTCTGGAGCTCCCCACCTGTTGCAGTCAGCTTTTTCATCCCTGTGACCAAAACACCTGACACGCACGACTTAGAGGGAGACAGTTTTATTTTAGGGCTCACGATTTCAGAGGTCAGCCCATGATCAGCCGGCTCTCAGCGGCAGGGCTGTAGGGTAAGGGGAGGGGATGGAGAGTGGAAGCCATATTCAGCTCGTGGCAGTGGGAAGCAGAGGGAGAGAGGAGGTGACAGACACGGGGACAGATTCCCGTCCCCAGGGATCCACCTCCTCCTGCCATGTCCCACCACCGGACCTGGCTGCATTGCCCACACATGAGGTTTTGGGGGGATATTTTAAATCCAAACCATAATACCATCCTTATAAAATAATGAAAAGGAAAAGCAAAACTTCATTGACAAGTCAGGTATGGTGGCATGCACCTGTAATCTCAGTACTCAGGGAGGCTGAGACAGGAGGATTGCAGGTTGGAGACCAGCCTCAGCAATTTAGAGAGACCCTCAGCAACTTAGCATGACCCTGTTTCAAAACAAAAAATATATAAAAAGGGATGGGGGGTGTAACTCAGAGGTAGAATGCTCCTGGGTTCCATCCCCAGTAACACACACACACACACACACTCATTGACAGATGCTAGGGCACCTCTTGTGCCTGTGCAGAAGACAGATGGAGTGTGGAATTTAATCAGCGGAACTCCAACGGTAGCAGCTGCTCTTAATGCGATCCTCTAACTGGGGCAAATCAAGAGCCCTGGTGCCTTGCATGCGGCTCTTAACCAGCGAGTGCATTTTTCTCTATCAAAATAAGCACTGGAGACAAGGGACATTCATTCCTCTGGCAGACAGCGCAAGGCCCTGTGGCGGCTGCTTAAATTGCCTGGCGCTGTGATCCCTCAGGGTGAGAGACTAGATCATTCCACAGGGCACCTTGTTGGTCCGTCCCATTGGGGCTATCGAACACAGGACCCAGAGAGCGCGAAGGAGCAGGTGCCAGGCAGAGTGTCCCATGCATGTGTCGCAAATGGCCCAGGCCAGTCTTCCCTAGCCACGAGCAACTTTATCTGTCCATCCAGCGTGCCATGCAAATTCTATCACCTTCTACGTCCCCCCGAGTGCCAGCAGTGGGGCGCCCTGTCCTAGGCGCCTCTGGGGACACATGCATGCTAATCCAGGGGCCAGCTGCCTGGCCAGCTTTCTGGGGAATCTCCTTTTCTGGCAACACAGGGACAACCCCTCCCAGATGGAATTCAAGCGGCTGCACCTCGGATCTACGGCTAACAAAGAGGCGCAGCGCTCGGTGGCAGACTCTTCCGATTCCAGTGGCGCCGGACCTCCTCCGGGCGGCTCCAGGCCGGTGCTGAGAAACCTTCGAGGCTGCCCGGTGAAGGCAGGGCCCAGCGCGGAACACACTGAGGCTGGCTCTGGAAGTAGCGCCCAGAGCGCAGCCACCTGGTCACCCGGCGGTCCACGGAGGCTGGGCACGTGAGAGGCCGACAGGAGGCTGGTGGCACGCGCCGAGGACCTCAGCCGAGGACCTCAGCCTCCCCCAGCACGACTCGCAGTCTCCTTTAGGGAACTAGCTCCCAGCTTGTGTTAGGGTGCGGCCCAGGCTAAATCCCTGTGGTTGGAATGCGTCCCCCACAAGTTCATGTGTTAGAGGCCTGAGCACCGAATTCATATGCAGATGGTATTGGAGGTGGGGCCTTTGGGGGTGAGTGGGATTGTATGAGGGCCTATGACTGGCTCTATAAGAGGAAGAGAGGCTGGAGCCGGGCATGGTGGAACATGCCTGTAGTCCCAGTACTTGGGAGGCTGGGATGGAATTGCAGGTTCAAGGCCAGCCTCAGCAACTTAGTGAGACCCTCAGCAACTTAGGGAGACCCTGTTCAAAATAAATAAATAAATAAATAAATAAATAAATAAATAAATAAAATGGGGCTGGGACTGTAGCTCAGAGGTAGAATGTCCCTGGATTCAATCCCCAGTACCACACACACACACACACACACACACACACACACACACACACAAATAAATAAAAATAAAAAGAGGAAGAGTGACTGAGCTGGTGCACCTGCTCTTCTCACCACGTGGCGCCCTCCGCCAGGCTATGATGCAGCAGGGTACCGAGCAGACGCCTCACCATGCCCTTGGACTTTCCAGCCTCCAGAACCGCGAGGAGAGTCAACCTCACTTCTCTATAAACGACCCCGCCTCTTGTATCTTATTATAGCAACAGAAAGCAGACCCGGACAGTGTCCCCAGTAACCATGGATTCTGAATGGTCTTGCCAGAGTCATTTGCTGAGAGTCATCTGATACAGCAATCTATGAAATAGGCGTGTCACAGTGCTCTGTCGTCAGTAGGAAGACATATATTTGGGGTCCGGCTCAAGCAGGCCCCAATGACACAGGGAGTTACATGAGCTGGCAGCTGGTGCTGTCACCTTTCCCTCCACCCCCACCTGTGCCCTTGCAGCAAATTCCCAACATCAATTGACTAGAGAAGAAAAAGAAGCCAGCCCGATTGACAGATGGCCGCCATGCTCTGCGGTAGGAGCCAGAAGTGGGTGCTGCGGGGTGACAGATTCAGGCTCAGCCCTAGGATGGGGAACGGGACTCTGGCTCTGCCAGTTAAGAGGTCTTAGTGCCCAAGAGAGGAATAGCCCTGGCAGGGGCCACAGCATGGCCACCTGGCCTCAACGGCCTCCTAATGCCATCACAGCAACAGGCGACAAAAAAGAACAGTTTAGCAAGTGGGGTGGGGATGTTAAGCCTGATGAGCAAGCCGGGCATGGTGGCGCACGCTTGTAATCCCAGTACTTGGGGGGCTGAGACCGGAGGATCCGGGTTCGTGGCCAGCCTCAGCTACTTAGTGAGGCCCTCCGCAACTTAGTGAGATACTGTTTCAAAATAAAGAATAAAAATAGGGCTGGGGGTGTAGCTAGGAGGTAGAATGCCCCTGGGTTCAATCCCCAGTACTGCAAAAAAAAAGTACTCAAACTTACAGAATGTATGGATCTCTCAATACCATGTTTTTTACCTAAAGTTTATATAGAAACACTTAAATTATATTTACATCCTTAAATTTCAACATAGGTTTTAAAAAACCACATTTTTACTACATTTGCTTTTTTCTTTCACTCTTTTTCAAAATCATTTAAAATAACTGGTAGGGGCCTAGGGATGTAGCCCAGCGGTAGAACACTTGCCTACCATGTGCAAAGCCCTGGGTTCAATATCCGCACTGCAAAAATGTATTAATATAACTTAGTAAGGCCCTGAGCAACTTAGTGAGATGTTGCTTCAAAATAAAAAAAATAAAAAAGGGTCTGGAGTTGTAGCTCAGAGTTAGAATTCCCCTGGGTTCAATACCCAGTACCAAATAAATAAATAATTTGAAGGGATAAATAAACAAAATGCAGTATATACATCCAATGGAATGGTATTCAGCCTTGAAAAAGAAGAGAATTCTGACACCTGCTACAACACGGACAGCCAGTCATAGAGAAAGACTGAGCCGGGCGTGGTGGCGCACGCTTGTAATCCCAGTACTTTGGGAGGCAGAGACCGGAGGATCCGGGTTCGCGGCCAGCCTCAGCTCTCTCTCTCTCTCTCTCTCTCTCTCTCTCTCTCTTTACTTAGTGAGGCCCTCCACAACTTCGTGAGACCCGGTTTCAAAATAAAGTATAAAAAATAGGGCCGGGGGCGTAGCGCGGAGGTAGAACGCCCCTGGGTTCAATCCCCGGTACCGCAAAAAAAAAAAAAAAAAACAAAGAGAAATACTGTGTGGGTCCACCTAGATGAGGTAGTAATAATCAAATTCAGAGACGGAAAGTAGAACGGTGGTGGCCAGGGCAGGGGCAGTGGACAATGGGGAGTTCCTGTTGAATAGACATAGTTTTGCCAGATGAAAAGAAGTCTGGAGATTGGTTGCCTAAAAATGTGAATGCACCCAACATCACTGAACTGTACGCTTAAATTAGCTAAAACGATCGCTTTTATTGTGTTTTACAATTTAAAAAAATTTTAATTACATAAATTACAAGGTTCATATTACTTTATTTCTAAATACTGCAGAATATATCTCCTAAGAACAAGGACATTCTCCTACATAACAAAATACCACAATAACACCCAGGAAAATTGCCACTGACATATTTTCTAATATTTCATTCAGATTTTCCTGTGTTCAAAAAATGTCTTTTATCACCCTGTGTGTGTATATATGTAGACACACACACACACACACACAACTCAAAGATCCCATCCGGGACCACACACTACCTGGGGTTGCATGTGGATGTCCTGTGTCCTTCTAGCCCTTTGTTCTAGAAGAGTCCTTCTTTAACATGTTTAAAGCATCCAGGTCAGTTGGACCATAGAATCCACCACCTCTGTTGTTCTTCAGTCTGCTTCTATCCACTGTTTTTCTCCTGGCTACAGGTCAAACTTTTTTGCTTCTATGTCTAGGAATTTTTTATTGAATGCTAGACAGTATATGTCTATGTTGTTGAGTCCGGGATTTTGTGGCGTTCCTTTAAATGGTGTGGGGATTGTTCTGGCAGGCGGTCAATTGGATTGCTTTCATTCTTTTGATGTTTGGGGTCTTTTGTTGTTTTTGTGGTACTAGAGATTGAACCCAGGGGCATTCTACCTCCCTCCGAGCTACACCCCCAGCCCTTTTTACTTTTTATTTTGAAATGGGATCTAAGTTGCTGAGGGTCTCACTAAGTCGTTGAGGCTGGCCTTGAACCTGGGATCCTCCTGTCTCCTGTAATCAAGTACTGGGATTACAGGTGTGCACCACTCTGCCCATCTTGGGTGTTTGTTTTTGGAGGTTGACCTCCTCTAATTCTGATCTCTTGTCTCCTCAATTCTCAATTCAGTGAGTTCAGTCACTCACTGCATAACTGAAAAGCCTTTTCCCATATTTTTTTTTTTGTACTAGGAATTGAACCCAGGGCATTCTACCTCCAAGCTACATCCTCAGCCTTATTTTATGTTTTATTTTGAAACAGGATCTCACTAAATTGCTGAGAATCTCTTTAAGTTGCTGAGGACCTTGCTAAGTTTC
Organism: Glis glis; assembly: GCA_004027185.1. Lineage (NCBI taxonomy): Eukaryota > Metazoa > Chordata > Mammalia > Rodentia > Gliridae > Glis > Glis glis. The sequence continues at coordinate 12,021 of PVJS01003617.1, forward strand.
TGTGACTGACCTCGAACCTGCAGTCCTCCTGTCTCAGCCTCCCCACTACTAGGATTACAGGCACACACCACCAAGTCTGGCTTTCCTATAAATATTTATTGATTATAAAGAAGAAGTAATTGTCAAAGTACAAACCTGATACATCCTATCTTTTTCTTTTCTTTTTTTTTTTTTTTGCGGTACCGGGGATTGAACCCAGGGGCGTTCTACCTCCGCGCTACACCCCCGGCCCTATTTTTTATACTTTTATTTTGAAACCGGGTCTCATGAAGTTGCGGAGGCCTCACTAAGTAGAGAGAGAGAGAGTGAGAGAGAGAGACAGGGAGAGAGAGAAAGAGGCAGAGCTGAGGCTGGCCGTGAACCCGGATCCTCTGGTCTCTGCCTCCCAAAGTACTGGGATTACAAGCGTGCGCCACCACGCCCGGCTCTGATACATCCTATCTTAACTAAATAATCAAAATTAACATCCTATGAAACAGGACAAATCTACATGGTGTGTTTCCTGACAATGTTGCACCGAGAAGCACATATCTAAAAAAAAAAAAAAAAAGGCATGACCTGAATCCAATCATGAGAAAGCTACAAGACAAATCCAAGCGGAAGGACGTCCCAGGAAATAACTAACAGGAGTCGATGTGACAAAACATTAAGTACTGACAAAAGAATCATCCGAGAGTCATGACAAGCAACTACCACGCGTGACTTGTGTTTTCTGTGGGTAGAAAGGACATTCCTGGGACAATCGGCAAAGTAGAATCCAGATCTGTAGGTTAGATAACGCTACCGCATCGGTGTCATCTCCTGATGATGAGGTGGCGCAGGGAGCATCTTGGTTTCTAGGAGACGAACGGGAAGTGTGTGTGATACGCGCGCTTACTCTCAAAGCTCCAGGAAATATGTAGACACACGTGAGAGTAAACCAGGATGTGTGCAGAGACAGGTATCCATGTATCCGTGTGTGTTTATTATTCTATATTTCAAGACGGAGAGACAGAGGCAGGAGGGAGGGAGAGAAAGGGAGACGCAGACACACAGAGAGAGAGGAAGAGCCAGATACAGGATGAAGAGTTAAAGCAAACTCGAGCCGGGCGTGGTGGCGCACGCTTGTAATCCCAGTACTTGGGAGGCTGAGACAGGAAGATCACAGGTTCGCGACCAGCCTCAGCTACTTAGTGAGGCCCTCCGCAACTTAGTGAGACCCTGTTTCAAAATAAAGGATACAAAATAGGGCTGGGGGTGTAGCCCAGAGATAGAATGCCCCTGGGTTCAATCCCCAGTACAGCAAAAGATTAATTAATTAATTAACTAATTAATTAATTAAAAAGCCGGGCATGGTGGCACACGCGTGTAATCCCAGTACTTGGGAGGCTGAGACAGGAGGATCCGGGTTCGCGGCCAGCCTCAGCTACTTAGTGAGGCCCTCTGCAATTCAGTGAGACCCTGTTTCAAAATAAAGAATAAAAAATAGGACCGGGGTTGTGGTTTGGACGTAGAATGCCCCTGGGTTCCATCCTCAGTACAAGAAAGAAAGAGAGAAAGAAAAAGAGAGAGAGAGAGAGACAGAGAGAGAGAGAAAGAGAGAAAGGAGGGAGGGAGGGAGGAAACAAATTCAGTGAAAACCCAGCATTCATGCATATTTGAGTGACATAGGAACTTTGGGCTTTTCCTGCAAAATATCTGTAATTTGATATTATATAAAAATAAAATGTTAAGAGGTAAAAAAAAAAGAGCTTTTTACCTTCATCTTTATTATCACACACACATGGCTGTATTTTTGAGTTCTATGCCGTCATCTTTATCATCACACATGCATGGCTGTATTTTTTAGTTCTATTCCTGTGATACTCATCACACCACGGGCGCGCTGAGCTAACGTCGCCGCAGTCCCTCGCTCCTGGTGTGCTGGCTTGCTCCCCGACACCACGTCGCAAGCTCACCTTGTCGATACACGTTTAAAAATTGATGTGGGGGAAGACTCTCAGGCTCCATCTGGCAGAACATCAGAAACGCGTGGCGCGTGTCAACAGAGGTGACATGTACCTACGTGGGAGGATGTGCCTCCGGGCGCTGTGACAAGTGTCCTGCCTTAGGTGACGGGTGTTGAAGCGAGCCACGAGGCCAGCCCACACGCCAGGGATTGTGAACGAGGGGTCTTAGCTCTGCCTCCGGGCCTCTCGCCCGGCGTGTTCCACAAACCTACGCTTCATTTCTTTTTTTTTTTTTTTTTTTTTTTTGCGGTGCTGGGGATTGAACCCAGGGGCGTTCTACCTCCGAGCTGCACCCCCAGCACTTTTTTATTCTTTATTTTGAAACAGGGTCTCACTAAGTTGCGGAGGGCCTCACTAAGTAGCTGAGGCTGGCCGCAAACCTGCGATCCTCCGGTCTCAGCCTCCCAAGTACTGGGATTGCAAGCGTGCGCCACCACGTCCGGCTTCCCACACTTCATTTATTACCCCCTACACACACACATCCCCGGGCTTGTCTTACTCTATGCCCAGGTCCTTGTTCCTCTTGCACCCCTGGGGCACCAAACATGGTGCTTGGCATGAAGTAGGCACTTGGTATTTTTTGGTACTGGGGATTGAACCCAGGGGCATTTTACCTCTGAGCTACACCCCTAGCCCTTTTTATTATTTTTTATTTTGAAACGGAATCCAAGTTGCTGAGGCTAGCCTCGAATGTGCAATCCTCCTGTCTCAGCCTCCCAAGTACAGGGAATGAAGGCGTGCACCACCAAGCCCAGTGGTGCTTGGTATAGACTGGTTGGATGTGGTTCCTTCTGTGTTGGCCTCGTGGACTCCACCCCACACCCCTGCCCAGGGTTAGGGTTAGGGTGATGATGATGGTAACGATTCGTTGAATCCATTAAAAACCCCAAAGAGTGAATTTCCGCTTAAAAGCTGAGCTGTCTTTAGCTGGGCAAGGTGGTGCATGTCTATAATCCCAGTACTTGGGAGGCTGAGACAGGACTGTCGTAGGTTTGAGGCCAGCCTCGGCAACTTAGCAGGACCCTCAGCAACCTAGTGAGAACCTGTTTCAAAATAAATAAAAAGAGCTGGGGGTAGAGCTCAGAATTGAACCTGGGTTCAATTCCCACTACAAAAAGGAAAGAGGAAGCCGGGCGTGGTGGTGCACGCTTGTAATCCCAGTACTTTGGGAGGCAGAGACCGGAGGATCCGGGTTCGCGGCCAGCCTCAGCTCTCTCTCTCTCTCTCTCTCTCTCTCTCTCTCTTTCTCCTTAGTGAGGCCCTCCACAACTTCGTGAGACCCGGTTTCAAAATAAAGTATAAAAAATAGGGCCAGGGGTGCAGCGCGGAGGTAGACCGCCCCTGTGTTCAATCCCGGGTACCGCAAAAAAAAAAAAAAAAAAGGAAAGAGGAAGCACGGGTTGGAGAGGGCGGGAGCAGCCCCTGCTCCTGCGCACCCGCAGCCCTCAGCCCCTCTCTCTGGCTAACCATGCACCTGCTCAGGCCACGGCTGTCGTCCCACACAGGTCGAACCACTGCGTTGCCAAGCCCTCTGTCATCGTGGTCGTGCAGGGAGTCCTCTAAGCACCGGCCTCCGGGGCTCAGAGCAGGGCCACTTCTGTCCCTGGCCACCCGCTCCAGGCTGGGATGAACCAGACCCCAGGCAACATGGTCACTGAACAGGACCCATTAGAAGGTCCCTTGAGAGCCATTCCCCGTTGCTGGCCTCAAAGAACTGGCATCTGGGGGGACAACATTTTATTCTCCTCAATACCAACAGATAAATCCCATCCAATAAAAGCCGTGGAGATGGGCTGGCCCGGGAGCTGGCGATCGACAGTGGGGCTCCGGCTCAGCACCACGTTTGCTCGTAGGGGCGGGAGATTCTTGAGCAGCAAGCCCGGCCCCACGAGACGAGGGCCTGCCCTCCCCAGCTGTGACAACCCACCCTGGCTCCAGACCTTGCTCCATAGTCCCCGAGGGGTGGCATGGTGGAGGACGGCTGATTCTGAGGGAGGGAGGGAGGCAGGGAGGGAGGGAGGGAGGGAGGGAGGCTTGAGTTTGTTTTTCGGAGCCCTGAGCTGGAAGACTCCGGCTAATTAACCTACACAGTGACAAAGCTGGATTCTTATCCAAGCATTTGTCTACAGCTTGGGGTCTTTGCAAACACAATTTGTGATTCATAGTTGTTGTTGTTTAAACAGCAGCACTGTTGTCTTACTGTCTGGGGTCGCTGTTCTGTCCTAGCCACAATTTTATCATCATTTTTTAAATTTTTATTTATTTATTTATTTAGTGGTACTGGGGATTGAACCCAGGGGCATTCTACCTCCAAGCTAAACCCCCAGCCCTATTGTTTGTTTGTTTGTTTGTTTGTTTGTTTGGAAACAGGGTTTTACTAGGTTTCGAGTCTCATTACTTGCTGAGTCTGTCCTTGAACCTGTGATCCTCCTGTCTCAGCCTCCCAAGTACTGGGATTGCAGGTGTGTACTGCCACGCCCAGCTTTTAGCATCATTTTATAGAGAGAGGTTCCATGAACCTGAGACGTCCCAGGACTTCTGCCCAGGAGGGTGGACAGCAAGGCCAGCGTGGGGCACGACTGTCAGGCCACCAGTGCGGGCCACCCGGGGGTCCCTCACCCACAGAGTCCGGGGTGCTCACTCACTGGCTGGCACACGAGGCTTTGTGACTTCCTGGCCCTTCTAAAGAGAGCAGAGGGGACCCTGTCCCAGCAGGGGTGTCTGGACCCAGCCTGTGCCCGGGACCCAGTGGCATCGCCCTGTTCTGAACAGAAGCTCCAGGCGAGCGGGGTGGTGCGGATCAGGCAGCCCAGCCCTGGGTGGCATGACCCACACAATACTACACGTATAAAAGAGAAAAACAACAGCCAAACCCAACAGAGGACAGCGCGGTGCTCGCGAATTCTTTATTAGAATAAATAACACGTGACACGCGGTCCACACCGACGTGGCCTGTTGCGAGTGCAGCTTCCTGCTGTCAGCGGGCGGGGCGCATCAAAGCGTGGCCGGGGTCTGAGTGGCTTTTGTTTCATATCCAGAAATCCAAAGTAAACGCAGCTTCAAACAATCAAAAAGACAATACAATCCTGGCAGACAAAGGGGGAAAGAGGGCTCGGCTGTTTTAAAATAGACTCGCCCTTTGTCCCATCCAATGAGGACACAGTGGGGCCCCGGGCTCAGCGCTTGCACAACACTCTGATAGAAGAAATAAAAGAAATAGATAGAAAGGAGACAGGCAGGAAGGGGACATATAACTTTCATATAAGAACCTGGTGCTGGCTGGGCGTGGTGGCACACGCTTGTAATCCCAGTACTTTGGGAGGTGGAGACCGGAGGATCCGGGTTCGAGGGCAGCCTCAGCTCTCTGTCTCTCTCTTTCTCCCTGTCTCTCTCTCTCTCTCTCTCTCTCTCTCTCTCTCTACCTAGCGAGGCCCTCCGCAACCTCGTGAGACCCGGTTTCAAAATAAAGTATAAAAAAATAGGGCCGGGGGCGTAGCGCAGAAATAGAACGTCTCTGAGTTCAATCCCTGGTACCGCAAAAAAAAAAAAAAGAACCTGGTGCTAAAATTCCTCAACCTTTACTTCCCAAACAAGTTCTCATTCCCAGGCCTGACTCTCCCAAATTCCTGGGATATCTGTAAATCTTCAAGTTAACAACAACAAAAAAATGATAATTTCCCTGTGCCCTGTTAGATATCGTGAGAAACCTATAATTTAAGGGGTTTTCCAGCTTATCTGTTGATCAGATAACAGAGACCACAATCAGCCTGAGGATTCTGACGATGACCAAGACACCAGAATCCATCTTGTGACCACCGACGGACCATCCTCACATGCCCTCCCACACCCACCTCCACCGAGTTTCCTTTAAAAGAAGAGCCACGGAGCCGAGAGTGGTGGTGCACACTAGTCATCCCAGTGCTTGGGAGGCTGAGACAGAAGGATCCCAGGTTCAAAGCCAGCCTCAGAAACTTAGCAAGGCCCTCAGCAACTTAGTGAGACTCTGTTTCAAAATTAAAATAGGGCTGGGGGTGTAGCTCAGAGGTCGAATGCCCCTGGGCTGAATCCCCGGTACCACACACAAAAGAAAATAGAACAGCCATGAATCCCGAAAACGCATCTCTCTCTTGGGATGGCCCGCGTTCTCCCTTGAATGTGTCTTTCCTACTTTCCTAAATAAATCTGTCTCTGACTGGTGCGTGCTGAAATTCTTCTGTCGCATAAGCCAAAGACCCTGACGATCCTGATGTGGGGACTCATTCCTTCTCCTGTGACAAAGGGCCGCGGGGGACAGAGGAGGCCAGACCAGGGTTTGGAGAGGACACGGCTGCAGATTGTCAGCAGAAGCAGGCAGCTCCAGCCCGTTCCACGCCATCGAAGGGGAGGACGAGGCTGCTCTGGGAGGGGCCTCCCCGGCATGGTGAACACGTGCTCAACCTTGGGTCCCGTCCACTTCACACTCTTCTATTTCAAGTGGGGCAAGACGCGGGGTCCTAAGGTGTGTGTGTGTGTGTGTGTGTGTGTGTGTGTGTGTGTGTGTGTGTGATACTGAGCAGCCACGTTTGCTTCATAGCAGGACTCTTAAAGGCCGAGAGTCCAGCAAAGGTGTGATGTCTATCCAAATGCCCCAGGAAAGGTCCGGTTGGATCACAGCTGGACGGGAGCCGGAGGGCAGCTCCCAGCCGAGCTCAGGGCTCCCTGTGCCTTCCAGAGGCTTCTGTAGTGGCCAGCCCGGGGCTCCTGTTGTCCTGGGGAGGATAGACGCCTGGTCTGGCCTCCTCTGTCCCCCACGGCCCCCATGCCCCCGGGGATGGGTGACTCCTTCGCCGAGCCCACAGAGAGCAAGACAGGGCGGCTCCGGCCCCACCGGCTCCGGGCTGCTGCTGCTCTGTGTGTGTAACAAGGCGGCCCAGAACATTCTAGTCCCGGATATTTTGTCAATGCGGCTCTTTAATGTCACCGCATCCCGCAGGAGATGCTGTAATGCCGTTTTAATTATTTCTTTCCCCTGCTGGGACACCACCTCCAGCCAAATGGCTATTCTGAACCCATCCCCAGCCTAGCAACGGCGGGGTAAGGAGAATATTAAACTGCTTTCTAAAACTTGAGCCCCGGCGTTCAATTTCATATTAACAGCTCACTCTGCGGCGCTGATCTAGAGCGGGAAGCGGGGAACTAAAAGGGAGGAGAGGCCCCTCTCTCTGCAGCTGCTGGGAATGGACGCTGGGCTGTCCCCGGGGCCGGGGACAGATAGGAGGGGGACATGGCAGGGACATGTTGCAGGGCAAGACCCCTGAGGCCAGGGGCCAGCCCAGAAAACACAGCCCAGGGGACCCCATTTTCTCTGCAGGTCTCAGAGGGAGACCCTGCAAAGACGCCGGCGAGGGAAGAGGCCTCCGTGGAAGGCAGCCTGCTGGCGCCGGCCTCGGCCTCGCAGCCTCCCGAGCTGTGAGACGCGATTCTCTGCTGTCTGAGCCGCCCGCTCTGTGGCGCTTGGCTAAGGCAGCCTAGCAAACTAACACACTCTGACTTGTAAAATCTCTAAAAATGCATCCGTTCCCAGACAGGGCCTCAGCGATGGAAGGTTCCAGAGTGAGCTGTCTTGAGCCCCAGACTCAGAGCCAACTCTAGACCCAGACCCTCAGCCCCGGCAAGAAACAAAGAAATGCTCTCTGTACACCCTTCCTGCTGCGGGCCAGGGTGGCCGGATCATCCTGGGTCGTGGGAGTTTGTGCAAAAGGTCCATTAAAACATGGAGTGGCCACGAAACCACAGGAGGGTGGCGGGAGAGGGGCTCTCACATCGTGTCAAAAGCTTCTAGAATGTGAGAATTTAGTTTTTGTGAGTACTAGGGAGCAAACGCAGGGGCATTCTATCTCCGAGATACACCCCCAGCCCTTTTTATTTTTACTTTTTTATTTTGAAACAGGGTCTCACTAAGTTGCTGAGGCTGGCCTTGAACCTCCGATCGTCCTGTCTCGTCCTCCTAAGCTCTAGGATTATAGGTGGGTACACTGTGCCCGGCAAGAGTTTAGTTTTTTTAAACTACAAAACCCGTTTACTAAAAAGGGACGCTTACAAGAGCGGTACAGCCAGGAAGTCCCCCCAAAACAGGTGCAGCCAGAGTCCCCGGGGAGGCCCTGCGCGGCTGACGGGGGTGCGGCGTCTGTGGTCGCTGTCACCAGCCGCTGGCTGGCTGGGTCAGGCCTGGGCTTTTTCTCTTTCATCTTTTGATGAAGGGGGCCGAGGAAGGAGATGAAGGGAGGCCTCCAGCACAGGGTGCAGCTTTGGAAGGCTTCTTTCAAAGGCCTCACCCAGCTGCGGAATTACAAGGGGAGGGGGTGAAAAACACCAGGCGCCGGGAGGGGGCCACACGGCTGGGCCTGGAGCGCAAGGAACCTCCCAGAGGAGGCCCAGGCATGGAGGACGGACCCGCTTTTCTTGCCCCCGATTCCGTCCTTGCGGCCTGCTGTCACCCGTCACCGCCGAAGGTCACTCCACGTCCTTGTACTTGGTAAACAGGTTGTAAAGCACTCGCAGGGTGGACTTGAGGTCTAGGTTCACCACATCTGCAGAAGGAAACAGACACAGTTGGCAGATGGAGGACCCTGCCTGCAGGCCCAGAATGGCCCCGGCCTCTCGGCCCCACACAGAGCCGCCACCTGTGTGGCCAAGCACTTGTGCAACTTGTGCATGAAGCCCAGGACACTGCCACCCCGTCCAGGACATTCCACATGGCATCCCCAGACACACAGGCTGCCTGGGGCTCCACGTCGAGCTGCCACCTCCCGCAGGGACAAGCGCACAGGACAGCAAGGACGGGGTGCCCCTCCAGCCCCTCTAGGATTTGCACCCGGACACGTCCCAGGAACAGGTGGGGTGGACACTCCCGAAACACTCAGGGGCCCCGCGGATAAGCCTGGGCTACGTCTCTGGTGGGAAGGGACCTTCTTGGAGCCGGGCTTTCTGGGCCTGGGTCCTTGCCTGCTCACCACGGGATGCTACAGGCCTTTAGCTCGATGCCCTGGGGTCAGAGGCAGCCAGGGGACGGCCACCTCGCTCTGCCCTGCGGTGACTAACCACAGCAGCCGCAAGAACGGGACCCTTCTAACCAACTGCGGGGCTCTGGGACCCCAGGTTTGAGGGTGCACCAGGGAGAGCCCGGGGACCCCAGCCCCAGCTCCCAAACAGCTCAGTACAGCTGGTGGGAGGAAGACAATGGCCACAGCTCACATGAGGGCGCTCGGAGGTGTGAAGCCATGATCCCACCCACAGAATGCTCCCTCACAAGTGCTCACCGGGAAACGAGGGGCAGCGGCCACCAACAGCCCCCGGCTCTGAACTCAAAGGCTCACCGGGAAACAATACTAAAATCCCAGCAGACCCCACTACCCAGAGCATCATGGACAGGGACCCCGCAAACCTCAGCCCCTCCCCAGGTGAACCTGGCAAGTCTCTGTGCTCCCCAAACATCTGCCTGCCCCCTGGCTCCAAGCGCTCAGCCCTGGGAACCTCCAATTAAAACGAGGTGCTGGGCTGGGCGTGGTGGCGCACGCTTGTAATCCCAGTACTTTGGGAAGCAGAGACCGGAGGATCCGGGTTCGCAGCCAGCCTCAGCGCTCTCTCTCTCTCTCTCTCTTTCTCTATCTATCATCTATCTATCTATCTATCTATCTATATCTATCTATCTATCTATCCCTGTCTCTCTCTCTCTACCTAGTGAGGCCCTCCGCAACTTCGTGAGACCCGGTTTCAAAATAAAGCATAAAACAATAGGGCTGGGGGTGTAGCGCGGAGGTAGAACGCCCCTGCGTTCAATCCCCAGTACCGCAAAAAATAAAATAAAATAAAATAAAATAAAATAAAATAAAATAAAATAAAACGAGGTGCTCTTCCCAGCAAAGGGCCCGCCTTAGGGGGCCCGGAGTTTGATGGAGACAGATTCCTCCACACGGGACCTGTCAGTGCCTTTAACATTCAGCTCCACTCTGAAACTTCCCAACAGGGCCCACAGACGGTGTGGCCCACTCCGCTGAACAAGAATTCCCCTAAGCACTTGCTCCCTAGGACCCAGGGTGGCAAATGCCATTGCCAAAGGAGGTGATTCTCAAAGTGGGGTCCCCGGACCAGGAGCATCAGAAACCAGGAGACTCACTAGAAATGCACATCTGTGGGCCCATCCACGCCCGTGAGTCAAAATCTGTGCTTTAAGAAGCCCTTCGAGCTGGCCATGGTGCTGCACGCCTGTAATCCCAGTACTTGGGAGGCTGAGACAGGCAGATCGCAGGTTCAAAGCCAGCCTCAGCAACCTAGTGAGACTCTCAGCAACCTAGTGAGACCCTGTTTCAAAATAAAAAAATAAAAAAGGGCTGAGTGTGTCTTGGAGGTACAATGCCCCTGGGTTCAATTCCTAATACCCCAACCCCAAAAAAGAAGCCCTCCTGGGATGCTGGCTCAGTTTAGAGAACCGGCACATGGGTGACTCAGCCTCAGAGCCAGGCAGGGACCGTGACGTGGCCCCTTGGCCCGTTCTGTGTCCCCCACCCCAGAGCACGACCGTGTGGAGTCCCTGCCTGGAGTGTCGCCTTCATTAAATCCCAGTGAGCTTTCAAAACCTCCTCCAGGCACAAACTGTATTTCCAGCCCGAGTGGCCACCATGAGAGGCACTTCAGTCCCCGGGTCTGCGGGCAGAGGCCATGTCCTTCAAAGTCAAGTGGCCTTTAAGGAACCGTCACTGCCGGCTCTGCCCGCGAGCTCCTCTCGGTGCCTGAGACAGGGAGGAGGCGCCGGGGGCGGCAGAGTCTGGCCCGTGAGCTGGACACGGGCCTTTCCAGAGACGACGCATCCAGCGCTTGTGACCCGGTGTCACGCCCGGCCTGCCCGCCTCTCCCGGGACCAGGGTCGGGGCTTACCTTCAGGGCGAGCCTTGGGTTTCTTGAGCCCCCCGTCCAGCATCAGCTCAAAGGCGAACGCCACATTGTGGACCTGTGAGGAAGAAGCAGCGTGGGGTCCGAGGCTGCCGCCACCTTGTGGAAAGCGGTGACAGCGAGGGTGGAAATGGCCGGCCTTCTTTCATCCACAGGAACCCAGGGCAGGGCCCGGGGTGGGCGCAGAGGGCGACGCCTGCCGGCCAGGTGACTCCTGCCCCTCACGTCAGGGATCTGGGACTGAGATGGAAGGATGAAGGCGGCCACCTGCCCTCCAGGACCCAAGGCCACCGAGTGCCCACTCTGCCCAGACCCCAGCCACATGATGAGAAGGGACAGCGATCCCATTTTACAGGTAGAGAAACCGAGGCTCAGGGAGGCACCCAGCCCCAGGCACTGCCCCCGCACACACAGCCATCCACTACGTGCTGGGAGGGCCGCGCAGAGCCGGCACCAGGCACCAAGCAGCGCGTGCCCACTGTCAGCACCGGAGTCCGCCCAGTGGTTGACTTCACCCACCCCGGTGACTGCAGGTGTCAGCCTGTGGAGCCCTGGTCCTGGCCCAGACCTGCCGACGCTGCAGAGAAAAAACCAATCCCTGCTTCTGCCTGGCTTCTCCCTGAAACGCAAGGGTCTGGCCCCACTCTGGGCTGAGGGTGCTTGAAGCGCTTATCCTGCTAATGACTGCTGAAGAGGTCTAAGCTCCGGGGCTTTGTGGCTGTGTTTAAAGTCCACCGGAGCCCGGGGTTAACCGCGTCATCCCGGCACCCACTGTGTGAGCGGAGTGCTCGGAGAGGCAGAGGTGGAGCCGCGCCAGCACCCACTGCACGCGCAGACTCCCGCTAGGCATGGGGGCCCAGTGGGAGGACCGGCCGTTCCTACGCAGCCCGCAGCCCGCGTGGGAATGGAGGGACCAGAGGTCCTGCCTGGGAGGCCCCCGGACCGACTTGGAAACAGTCCGTGAAAACGCCAGCTGGGTGGGGTGTGCGCCTGAGCTGGGCCGGGGTTGGGAGGAGCACTGGGGGTGGAGAAGGGGCTTGAGGTGGGACAGGGAACATGGAGGATGAAGAGCATTGTGCCCTGCAGAGAGAGTGGGGTGCCCAGCCATCACTGAGCACCCCGCACATGACCCGTGTGTTTGACACGGACCTCGGTGCCCCTCCCAGCCCTGTGCAAGGTGGGTCTAACCGCCCCTCACAGAGAAAGGCACTGGGCGGAGACCGGGCAGGACGTCTACGCCAAGAAAGGCCCGGGCTTGCAGACGGAGCTGGGAGTGGAGCCCAGAGAATCCGCACCTGTTCTCCAAGGGCATCCACCTCCTCCCCAGAGGCGGTGAGGATCCCCGCCTACTGGCCACCACCGAATCAAAACACACACACACACACACACACACACACACACACACACACACACACACATAGCCACACACACAGCAAGCTTTGCATCGAGATGGAGATGGGACAGAGGAGAGAGAGCATCAGCAAGAAAAGATCCCTCCCCAGCCCAAAACTCTGCAGCACCAACACGGCCGCCTCCTGAGCACCCTCCTGTGGGCTCTGGAGGCCTGTGGAGTTCACAGGGCACCTACTCATTTCTTGACGGAACCCTACAGAGCCTGAACTGTCCAGTCCTGTTTCTGTTTTTTACTGGAGCATTTTACCTCTGAGTTACACCCGCAGTCAGCCCTATTTTATTTATTTATTTATTTATTTATTTTATTTGAAACAGGGTCTCACTAAGTTGCTGAGGGTCTCACTTAGCTGCTCAGGCTGTCCTCGAACCTGCGGTTCTCCTGTCTCAAACTCATAAGTACTGGGAATTCCAGCTGTGTGCTACCATGCCTGACTCCAATCTTTTTTTTTTTTTTTTAGGAAAATCTGATGTGATTAAGAACAGAGGTCACCACTATGCTTGGGGTAGCAGCTCACGCATCTTCATCTCAGCTCTCAGTAGTCGTGAGGCCACTGCGGAGGGTCCGAGGGCCACAGCAGCCACCGCCTCACCTGCAGGCAGGGCCGAGCGCACAGGTGGGGGCCTGCAGTGGCTCGGGCCTGTGCAGGGGCTGTGAGGACTAGGGACAGACCATACATGTCACGGCGCAGCTGCCGCTGTGGCTGTCACCCCTGGAGAAGGAAATGCAGGGCTGTAGTCTGGATAAGGAGGACGGAACCTCCAGCCAACCCCAAGCTGCCTTCTCCAGGGCAAGTGGGGGAGCGCACACTGCACGCACGCTATGCCCCAAATAGCCTTCCCTCCCTCGGCCCTATTCGGAGGTGGAGGCCGATGAGTCAGCCGCAGCGCCTTCCAGGCCAGGGCAGCGATCCCCAAAGACCTTCATCCTGGTTTCAAAGGGAGGAGAGCGGGCCAGGGAGCCGCCCTTCGCGCAGAGCCTCGTCTTGGAAAGAGACCCAGCTCGGGATCTGGCTAACCCCAGCCAGCGTCCTTATTAGCCTGAACAAAGGAGGGATCTCTCTGGAACAATGCTTCTGCACCAGCCACGTGGGAGCCTGGAAAGGTGTGAGCTTCTTCCCCCGTGGTCTCCAGCAGGGCAGCACGGGCACCCGCTGAAGGCTCTGCACGGTGGAACTCGTTCCCTCTGCTCAGACACGCGCGCGTCCCTCCCTCCCTCTCCCAATGCAACATGGACTCCGGCGTGCCAGGACCTCGCTAATCTGTCCTGATTCCATCTCAGCGGGCAGGACAGGGATGGCATTTGGCTGCAGGCAGATAGACCACGCAGTGCCAGGAGCAGGCAGGTTGATAAACTCCGGCCCCGCCGTCTGCTGCTTCTCTGGCTGCCGCTGCCGGCTGGCACTATCGCCCCCCTGACTCATGAGTCTGGCACGCTGAGCAAATAAAATGACAGATGCCCGTGAGTCCAAGGCAGACGGTCCACAGCCCAGTGTTTAGAGGCGAGGCACCGTGTCCGGCTGCGACAGGCTGATCCGTGGGAAGCCCCGGGCAGGAGGGAGCCGGCTCACAAGGGGGGAGGACGGTGGCATGGGGTGGTGGGGTGACCCAGAATCAAGGATCGGCCCAAACAATGCTAGTGGAGAAATCTCCCTAGGAAAATAACCACAGGAAGGAAGCCTACATATAATACATAGAAATATATATATAGACGGTTGGCCCTCCATATCCATGGGGGGGGGGTGTTCACATCTGCTGATTAAACTGCCTGAGGATGGAAACAGTTGAGGAAAAAAATTGCATCTGTACTGAACTTGCAAGAACTTTTTTCTTGTTATTATTTCTAAAACAATATAGTATAATGACTATTTACATAGCATTTATATTGCATTAGGTATTATAAGTAATCTAGAGGTGATATGAAGTACAAAGGAAGTGGTGATTTAAAGTACGCAGGAAGTGGGCGTGGTGGTGCACACCTGTAATCCCAGTACTTGAGAGGCTGAGACAGGAGGACTGCAGGTTCGAGGCCAGCCTCAGTGACTTAGCAAGAACCTGTTTCAAAATAAAAAAAATAAAATAGAGCTGGAGTGTAGCTCAGAGATAGAATGCCCCTGGGTTCAATCCCCAGTACCACAAAAAATAAAAAACAAAAATAAAGTATACAGGAGGATGCACATAGGTTCTATGCAAATGCTATGCCATTTTATATAAGAGACGCCGTATCCGTGGAATCTGGTGTCCTCCTGATCCCTACAACCAATCCTTTGAAGACAGAGGGATGAGCATGTATATCCCAGGAGACGCCCCATTGTTTTAGGAGGAAAAAAATAGAAACAAGTTGATGCCTAAGAATGGGGGACAGAGGGACAGCGGCCACAGAGCCTCTCCATGGGACTTAGTGTCACCCCTGAAAACTGTATTTAGGAAGCCCATGAAGCAGCTAGAAAACCGGGAGGTCATGTGCGTGTGCGTGTGTGTGTGTGTGTGTGTGTGTGTGTGTGACAAAGCAGGGCAGAATTTGTACCTCCACCGACACTTGACCACAATTACTAAAACCTGCCAAGGGTCCCGAAAAGACCCCGGGGAGAGCGTGGCAAACAAACTTTGGTGCGCTGTGCACTGCAGATGGGTTCTTATTCCTTCTACTGGAAGCTACGTCGAATTGCAATCCCTTTGAGCGGCCCAATTTCTAGTTTTTCAAGAATGCCACAAGGCTGCAGAAAGAGCTGACTGGGAACATTCCACACTGTGCCCGTCAGCGAGCAGGTCCCGGGCCACCACCAGGGACGGAGGCCACCACATACCTTCTGATCGAAGCTCTCTGGAGTCAGGTAGAAGTTGTGGAGGGGAACGAAGTAGTCTTCGAGAAGGCCCATGAGCAGAACCAGGTACACGCCGTCTGCAAACTGCAGAGAAAGACGCGGTGACGTTTCTGGGCAGCACGTGGGACGGGAGGATATTTTGCACATACTCAGGGAGGAGGAAATGTTTTACAGTGAGACAATCCCTCCCTCCTTTCGCTGCAGGTGAGAGGACCTGGAATCGGGGAAGGACCTGGGTGGAAGTCTCTGGAGACTTGAGGAGACAGGCCTGAGCATGGGCGATGGAAGGGCTGGATGTCATGAGGGGCGCCTACGTCATGTGTGTAATGACAAGAAAAAAGAAGATACTCAGTAAATAAGGACAAACGGATATTTAAGTTTAGAGCCCTCAGCTAAGATGCTCTGGCTACTGGACCACGGGGGAGGACGGGAGGGGCAGCTCCACACACCGCTGATGACAGCGCCCGGTGGCCAGAGCTTCCCGACCTTCACTTAGCTCTATGCCTCCATTTCTAGGAGTTACTCCCAAGGAAACAGACAAGGGTGCGCATGCGTGTGCACAGAGGTATGCGTGTATGCGGCATGCAAGAGCAGGAGGCTGTCCGGTCTTTAACCAAGTGCAACGCGGCCTTACAGCTGACAAAAGGCGGTTGTTCCAAGTGCCCAAACATAGAGGGACAGACTGAACGAGAGGAAAGACCTCGGACAAAAACACACACACGTCCTCTTACGAGAAGAGATGCCGATCGTGCATTTAGAAAGAAAAACTAAACTGGGCGTGGTGGCCACACTTGTAATCCCAGCACTTGGGAGGCTGAGACAGGAAGATTGCGGGTTTGTGGCCAGCCTCGGCTATTTAGTGAGGTCCCGTTTCAAAATAAAAAGTAAAATAGGGCTGGGGGTGTAGCTCAGAGGTAGAATGCCCTGGGTTCAACCCCCAGTACCAAAACCGCATTACAAGACACAGCACAATGTGATCCACTGTCACTTAAGAAAATATGTTTATGAAGCCGGGCGTGGTGGCGCACGCTTGTAATCCCAGTACTTGGGAGGCTGAGACAGGAGGATCCAGGTTCGCGACCAGCCTCAGCTATTTAGTGAGGCCCTCCGCAACTTAGTGAGAGCCTGTTTCAAAATAAAGAATAAAAAATAGGACTGGGGATGTAGCCTGAAGGTAGAATGCCCCTGGGTATTCTATCAATCTCCCGTACCGCAAAAAAAAGAAAAGAAAATATGTTTATGCACAAAAAAACATGTAGGAAGACACACACCAGCTACCAGCTGCAGCTAGCTGCGCGTGGAGAGCTCGGCGGGGGAGACGGAGCACGGGGAAGAGTGCTCCCTTTCCACTTAGTGGGGCATCTGGACTGTCAACATGTCAATCAGCAAAGGTGCAGAGGACGAATGCGGGACATTAGCAAATTGCTAAAAATAAGAAGTATGTTTGGGAACAATGCACAAATAAACAGACAATATGCATATTTTGGGGGGGGTGCTGGGGATCGAACCCAAGGGCATCCTACCTCTGCACTACTACACCCCCAGCCCAATTTCATTATTTGTTTTTGAAACAGGGTCTTGCTAAGTCGCTGAGGTTGGCCTTGAACGTGCGATCCTTCTGTCTCAGCCCCCCAAGTACTGGGAGTACAGGCTTGCGCCACCACCCCTGGCTTAAATATGCACCTGCTAGAACTGACCATTAGGCTTCCAGATACAGACCACCGTGCGGTGGGGATTAGCCACACGGGCAGCCAGGAGGGCTCCACGAAGCCCCGGATGCAGGCGGCTCCTCCAGGCAATGGGATTATAGGTGGTTTTCATTTTTTTGCTTATCTGCATTTTCAGACATTTCTACAATGAACCTGAATTACTTTTTTAATTAGAAAAGCAAATGAGAGAAATTAAAGGAAGAGGAAGGAGTGAAGGAAATCGCTCAGGGTTTCCGACAGATCAGCCGCATTAGAGAAGGCTGCACGGAGAACTCGAAACACTCCCAACTGAAGCCCCGGCTAATCCCGGGGAAATTATATTTTGTCTTTAATGCTTGCCAAGTGCTTGAAAACATATTTTCATGATGCCACTTTGGCTGTGAGAGGGAGTGCACATTCTATACAAAATATTTTGTATGCTTTCACCGGAGAGATACTGAGTGTTTGCTAGGTACAGGTCACAGGACTAAGTGAGGGCTGCAACGATATCTCCACTGTAGAAGTAGAGGGGGACAGAACATTCTAGACTGAGGGAACTGTACACGCAAAGGCCTTGTGGTGACGTGGGGTGGAGCCTTAGAGGATGAATTGTAAGAGGGTTGAATCGTGTCTCCCCAAAAGATAAGCTGGAGTCTGAATCCCCAGGCCCTGTGCACGTGACCTCATTTGGATGGAGGTCTCTGCAGAGGTAATCAGGCGGAGAGGAAGTCATCAGGGTGGGCTCTAGTTCAACATGGCTGGGTCCTGATAAAAAGGGGAAATTCAGCTGGATGTAGTGGTGCACACCTGTAATCCCAGTACTTGGGAGGCTGAGACAGGAGGATTGCATGTTCAAGGCCAGCCTCAGTAATTTAGCAAGGGTCTCAGCAACTTAGTGAGACCCTGTTTCAAAAACAAACAAAAAAATAGGGGCTGGGGGTGTAGCTCGGAGGTAGAAAATTCAGACACAGAGACGGCCCACGAGAATAACGCCAGGTGGAGATAGAGGCAGAGACGGGCGACATGTGTCTGCGAACCCAGGGACACCAAACTATTCCTGTGAGATGAACAAGATGGCGGCTGCTTGCTCCCACGCAGCCCCCAGGATCCGAGCTACTGAGATCACAGGACAGAGGACTCTGTCCCACCGAAGCGGCACACACCTGCGTCTCCAGTTCCGTCACCTCCAAGTTCAGCTTGTTCAGGTGTTTGTTCACAAAGGTGATGAGCGACTGTGAATGCAGAGACAGGGCCGTCAGGGACCAGGGCAGCTCCTACGGGCGGGGCAGGTTCCCCAGGCGCGGGCTTCGGGAAGCGCCACACACGGCCTCTGTGGCCAGATCAGATCCCAACACCGTGCACTTCCAACAGCCCTCGTGTTCTGGGGACAATGACCACATCGTCCCAACTGAAGGAGAAATCGCACGTCTCTATCCACCGGCCTCTGCCTGCCACGCCTAGTCACGCACATGTGCCACATTTAATAATCCAACAGAATATCTGTGCTCCCAAGGAGAGTAAAATTGTTGGGGGAAGAGGATTAAATTTCAAACACATCCCAGACGTAACCTTGAATTGCCAGCAGCACGCTCGGGATGGCAGAGACTTCCAGTCAATGTGGAGACTGGCCCTGGGCTGCCTCTCAGAGCTGCAGAGACTCTGAGCCCTGCTGCCTATCTGCCAAGGGGTACTGGCTTTTCTCTGGCCAAAGTTTTAAATTTGTCACCTGTAACTTCTCAGCAATCAAACCCAACTTTAATGGAAACTCAGTCCCGGCCACCGGCCCCACCCCAGCTGCGATATCATTTCTTATCCATTCTACCCCAGTGCATTGAGCAGCTACAACGTGCTGGGCACTCTGCCTGGGGCTGGGGACATGAAGACGGAAAGAGAGGGCCCTCCCGAGAGCCTGCAGGTCATCCTTCGTAGATGCCCAGTTGTGGGGACAGAGACATGGAGGGGCACAGCACTGCCTGGAAACCCATGCTACGGGGTGGGGGTGGGTCATGCGCGCGCAGGGGTGGACCCCAGGGACATCAGGAGGAAGGAGCGTTCTAGCCAGCCTGGGGCGGGCCAAGCAGACACCCGGCCACCTACACATCTATGTGCACTCTGGCTTTGGTCTGGGTTGGATTGGGAATGGGGGGCGTGGCCAGGGAGGGCCTGGGGAGGTGGCCGGGTCCCCTGCTTTTGTTCTGGGGTGCAGGGAGTGACTAATACTCTAACTGGCAGTGGGTGCTGAGGCTGGACAGGCTGGTAGTGGAAGCTCTGGGACAGATGAAGGGGCTTTTGTCTTGTCCACAGCTGGCAGCCCAGGGACCAAAATGTGTCTTTTCAATGAAGGAATTGGTGTACTAGCCACTGAAGGGTGACAGCCAACCTCAGGCCGCAGCACCAGTGACCACGCATGGCCAGCTGAGCCCTTGCACCAATGTGATCCTCACGGTGCCCCTGAGAGGTGGGTAATATGTCTGTCCCCACTTAGCAGATGAGGAAACTGAGGCCTAGGAGGGTGTATAATTTGCACAGGTCATAGCCAGCAAGGAAGGAAGGAACTGGATTAGAATCTTCCCTCCTGCATATCGCTGCACTGGCTCTGTCCGTGGTACCTGGGCTGGGGGCAGGGGGCACTGCTCTGAGGCCCCAAGATACGACACCTTATGACCCAAGGGGGTTCAGAGGGCTCCATCCCGGGAGGCCCATAGATGGTTCCAACAGCCTTTTGCAAAGAACTTCTAGGAACTAATGTTCTCATTATCTGAGCCTGGTCTGCCATTTTCCAAAAGTGAATTCCCTAGTAATGTAATATGTTCGGCTCCTAAATGAACAGACATAAATCCCACATTCAACAAACACATTTGGGAAACACTTCCTACCGAGCTCCTTCTTGGAGAATTGCAGTGCCGGGTAGCGCATTAAAGGCTCTGATAAGTCCTGCACTAAGAACCTTGTCTGGGCAAGCTGCCCTAACCAGAGAATTCCCTCCCCCAGGTCCAGTGCTATAGGAAGGAGGGAGCATACCCACCCACCACTGCCTCCCCAGAGGGACATCTGCAGGCTCTCGGATAACCATGCCCAGCGAGGTGGGCTGCGGTTCCTTGCGGAGGGGTAAGCCTTCCTGGCAGATGCCCAGGCAGCCAGTCACTGCCAGCGCACAGCTCCAGAGCCTCAAGTTCACTGTGCTTTTGCATCTGTAGTTGACCAGCGAGCCGCCCGGGTGGGGAGGCCCGGCCTCCACGCTCCTGCCTACAGAGAAGCAGGCCAGGGCGGCAGTGCTGTGCTGGGCGGGCTGTGAATACAGCTTCACAGTAACGAGGCCTGTGACAGGCGGCAGGTTGACACGCTTGGAAACACTTCCACAGCCACAAAGGCCTGCAGTCAAGTCACGCACCGCCGCCGCCAGTAATTCACTTAACAGAAGTAGGGCGGGAGGGCGCGGGAGGCTATGGGGAGCAGGGGGCAGAGACGCTGAGTTAAAAGGTGCTAATTTAATGCACCGTGGCTACAGTTTTTACTGTAATTACATTCCGATGCACGATGCACGAGGCAAACATTCCGGAGATCCCGCCACCTTCCTCCCAGAGGGGGTTCAGGGTAATAACCTGGCAGGAGCACGCAGCTGCCGCAGCTTACCTTTTTCACTAGGTTGAGCTTATCCGGGGCGTGGTCGAAGAGCGTGTCAAAGGCGTCCCGCTCTGCAGGACATGCAAAGAGAGGCGGGAGGACAGGGTTTACAGAGAGCCACAGTGCTGCCCCGATCTCCCATGGTCCCCGGGACGCACCAGCTCTGAGCCCTCTGGACCTGCAGCCTCGGGGCTCACCCCGGCCCAGAATCCTTCTAATCCCCGCCAGAAGCGCAGGGCTGAGGCTGCTGATAAGTCCTGGCAGCACCGGGACCGTGAGCGCCACAGAACAACAACAAAAGACAGAAGCTTCCAGGCCCTTTCAGCTCAGCTGGAAGCTGTTTGTATGGACCGTGGGCAGCGCTTGGACCTCTGCCCGTCACATCCTCGCACCTGCAGTGTGCCCCAGCCCCCTCTCCAGCGCCCCCCAACGCCTACTCTTTGTCTCCTGGCAAATTCTGCCTGTGAATCCAGCCATGGCAGCCTTCTGCCAAAACTGCCAGCCCCGATTCGGCTGCCACCCCTGACCTGGGGATAGCTCTAGCCTCCCACTCAACTGGCCTCCCTCCTCCACCCCGTCCCCATCGGACCTCCCCAGCAGGCAGCAAGTCCTTTAAAGTGCAACTGGATCATTCCTTACCCCCTTCTCTACCCCACTACCCCCCCACACACACAGCTTCTTGTCCCTCTTAGAATAAAATTCATTCTCTCCCTCCAGGGGCCTCGGGGATGTAATGAGCTTTGTGTCACTCTCCCACACACTCGACCTCTCGCCCTTCCCTCTACCCATCAGCCTTCCCGCGCTCCTGCGCCATACCAGACACGCGCCTGCCTACCCCAGGGCCTCTGCACATGCCTCTCTACCCTCGGGCTGCTCCTCGAGGTCACCGCCTCGCAGGGTACCCCACCACCATCTGTCCCCTTGCCAAGGGGCACCTCTGGACTGCACTTAGGACTGCTTGGAGATGTTACCTGGACCACCAACTAATTGTGGCTGGGCCCACTGACTGTCTTGAGCTCCCGGGACAGTGAAGGGTCTCCACTGGTGCTCACAGTCGATGAACTGGAACACGGTGGTCCCTGGGCACATCCGGGACTGAACGGGCAGCTCACCTCTCCCTGAGCTGTCCCTGCCATTGTCTGCCTCGCCCTGAGCTGCTCGCCCCCCCCCCCCGTGTACAACCCCACCTTCCAAATCAACAAGAAACGCCTTCCCTTTCCAACTCATGGCCACTGCGGGCTGTGCACAGGAAAGCGCAGGGCTGGCCGGCCCCTAAGTGTGGGACAGAGACCACCACAGCCTGGACCCTGAGCCCAGGGCTAAGGTGAGGAGGGGGGAGGCGTCTGGAAGGGCCCTGGGGCCCTGACCTCTGTCCTCAAGGTACTTGGGGGCAGTCCGCTCAGAGGACAAGGCCAGCAGACAGACCTATTTCTAGCCAAGGCTTGGGCCGAAACTGTGGCCTGGAGCCCTGGGAAGCCCAGCCCCACATGTGGGGGCAGGAAGCCTCCCTCGCCTGTGGCCGGGGGGCTGCCTCCCTGACTCCTGGCCTCCACGGGAGGAAGCAGGAAGAAGGAAGAGAAGGAGCGTGGCCAGCTCAGCAGCCAGAGACCCAAGGAGAGGACTGGCCAGGCCTTCTCCTGGGGGCGCATCCCGGCCCTCTCCCAGGCATGGCCCCAAGAGGACAGCGCCGGACACCTGGGGGCCAGGAAGCAACCCACGCCCCCAGCCCCAGTGGCCTCTTCCCTGGCCCAGGGGAGGTGACGGGTAGAAAGGGAGAGGAAGGAAGTGTGTGTGTGTGCATGTGCGTGTGTGTGCAAGTGTGCGAGCGTGCGTGCGTGTATGTGCGTGTGCGTGCAAGTGTGCGTGCATGTGTGCATGTGCGTGTGCGTGCAAGTGTGCGAGCATGCGTGCACGGTGTGGAGAGGAAGCCTCCTCCACCTGAAGGCTGATGTCAATCAAAAGGCACTCTCCCAGCCCGCTGGCTTTCCTACAGCAGCAGATGTAAATTATTTTTATAATCATCTAAGTCCGATTATCCTCAATAAGACAGTCTGTTAAAGCACACACACACACACACACACACACACACACACACACACACAAAGCTAAATCTTTACTGAGCAGTAGGACAACTTAAATGCGGCTTAAGAGAAGCCGGGGGAGCAGAGAGCTTGACGTCACGGGTATATTTAGCCTGGCCACCGCTGGGCCAGCGGAGCCAGCTCAGGGGCCGCCCACGCCAGCTGCCACTGCTCACCTGAAGGACCCCGGGGACAGTCACAGGGCTGGGAGGAGCAAAGGACTGGGCGGGCACCCAGCCTCAGGGCCCAGGCAAGCACTCCTGTGCCCTGTGGGGATGAAAACAGACCTGGGTTCAAGTCCCAGGACGACCTGAAAGACTTTAAAGCAAATGGCTTTCCTCTCCCAAGCACTCCCTCCTCCAAACGATGGCTGTCACATCTCTGTCCCTGCACCACAGGACCCGGAATTAAAGGAGGGGGAGGACAGGTCAGGCCCAGTCCAGGAGGCGCATGGTGGCCTTGGCCCCCTGCCCCCCACTGCCCCACCTGATTTCCCTGCTTGACTCTAGGGATGTCCCTGGATAAACAAGGGGTGGCCCTGCTCCTGGGGTGACAGAGGTTGGGGGTGGGCAGGGGGCAAACCGTGGAGCCCCAGCCCAGTGAGCGCCAGGAGGGAGGCCCGCGGAGAGCTGCAGGCTCCAAGCCCACCCACAGGGCGCATCGCTGGGCCCTGCAAAGTTGTCTTTGTTGCACTGGATTTTTTTAAATTGGAAGGTTTGCCCAAAATTCTGAATTCCTGACTTCTCTCTGAGGAACCGGAGACATGGCGGCGTTAACCACGCTCCCAAGCAGCAAGGGCGGCTGCGCACGGGGCGAGACCTCATCCAACTCCCCAGACCCCACGGCTCCCACGGCCACCAGTGTGTCCCTCTCACTGTCATGAGCTGCTCCCTGGAGGCTCCTGAGTTTAACCGGGGACCAAGAGCCGGAGGGGCCTGGAAGCTCGAGCCAGGCCGGCTAGAGCCAGGAGAGGGGGAAGGGCAGAGGGAACAGAATGTGCAAAGAAAGCGTGAGGAGCCCAGAGTCAGATGGAGAGCGGGTAGCGGCCTGTGATGCAGGATGACGGGGCCTGCATGCTTCCCACAGCCGTGGCCGGCACAGGGGCCAGGTGGTGAGACCAGGCCATGGTTTTATAACCAGCTCTGCTGGCGGAGTGGGGAGCCATGAAGGGGAAATGCCAGGGTTATGACCAGACACTGAGGAGATAGAGGGGACAACGAAGAAGGTAGGTCCTCCCCTGTCCCCGCATGCACGGTCTCAGGAAGGGGGTAGGGAGCTGGGAGGGGGAAGGGATGCGAGGGAGAAGAGGCAACTAGCAAACCCGTTGCCATGGAGACCAGGCTACAACCTCCTGCTCCCTGGAGACTGGTTTCCATGGGAGACAGAAGCCTGGTCCCCACCTCAGCACCGGACTGGTGCTGAGGCCCCTCGGGCTCACTGCCTGCTGGAGGGATGGGTGAACACGCAGAGCACTCGCAGGTGAAACAGGCCGCACCAGGGCTCCTGGCAAAGCCCGGCAGACAGCCATTAGCCGAGGAGGGCCTGCCTGGTATAACTGGAAGCTGCCGCGTGCCGACTGGCGTCGGGCTGGTGGAAGATGCAGGCTGAGGAAGAGACGCTCAGCCCACAGGACGCTTTCAGTTCAAGGGGCCAGAGGAGAGGGAAAGGGAGAGGCTACGCAGGCCCGCAGAGGCCGCCGGCCCCACCGTCTGCCAGGCACAGGGGGCTTGTGTGTGGAAAAGCTGACGCGAGAGAAGAGAGAACGGCCGTGCGCTCCCGCCAGCCCGGCGATGATTCCAGGCGTAAATGAGATGGGGTGCGGGCGGGAGACCCAATGGGTGCTGGTGTGAGCAGGGCACCCTTAAATAATCAACAATGAGCCACAAGCAGAAGGAGGGAGCCATGAAGTAATGTAAAGGGAGAACATGTCGGGCAGAGAGCTGGACGAGGAAGCACCCTGGGGTGCTCAGGAGGGACGGAGGCCAGAAAGGAGGATGGAGTGTCCAAAGGGTGGTCTGAGAGGCCCTTAGGGGCCGCTAAAAGGACTGTAGGCAGGAAGGGGGTGTGATTTGGGGTGCTTTAGGATCCCCACCCCTAAAATGGTGCAAAGAAACCAGTAGGAAGGTCCAGCTAGAGTCCAGCCTCCCAGGAGTACACGGGACCCCAGGGGAGGCGCTGTGCGTGGTGAGACCCTGGCAGGGCCACAGCCAGGGGGGCTGGAGGAGCTGAGCGGTGTCACCAGGAAGCCGGCTCTCTGGGAGAACGTGCCAGGCGGCCCGGAGCCCGCTGTGCTGGGGAACAGGAGACCTCGGCTTGCGTCAGCAGGAGCCGCGAGCCGGGGCGGAACGAATTGCCTGTCACCAACTAATAGCCTGTTCCTTCTCGAGAATGCAGTGCACAGGGCCTGTGAAGGGAGGCAGATGACCCCGCGGGCCGCGCGTGGCCTCAAGCGTCCCCGGGAGCAGCGGCTCAGGTGGCCTCCTCTTCCACACTGCACACCTGGCTCACCTGGGGAGCCACGCCCTCCACCTGCGCACCGGCCCACAGCCACTTGTCCACAGCCGCCGGGCTCCCCGGGGGATGCCGCGCAAGGCCCCCAACCAAACTGATTAAATCCCCTAACTCTTAAATGAGGCCTGACCCAGAGAAGTAACAGAGACCCAGAAAGCCTAGACAACACAGGAAAGCCTCCAGTCCCTCTCTAGGCAGCTTCTGCCTCTGCAGCCCCAAGGGGTCTGCGCCTCCGCCACCGCACAGAGGAGAGGAGGTGACGGGGGTACACTGGCCCCAATGTGGGTCTCCACCTGGACACAGGCAGGGCTCGTGAGGCCCACCGGACACTCAGGCATCCCACGCTGGCCCTCCCTGCTCTCTCTCCCTCAGCCACTTCAACAGGAGGCTCCCCTTCCTCCTCCCTTATTTATTTTTTAATAATAAAGACATTAAAAAGAGTTAATTGCTCTTTAAAAAAAAAAACAGTGAAGCCCTGTGAATTTTCCCAGCACAGCTACTCAAGCAAACATGGGGACACATATTCAAGAGCTTTCAGAAGTCAAGAGCCACGTCCCTTCACACAGGGGTGGTGCGCTACTCGGTCCCCAGAGGCCAAGCCCAGTGGTCCTGCCCTCGCTGGGTAGTGTATTTGGGGGAGGCGCCCCTACCCCAGGACCCCAAGTGACTGGCACCAACTCTGGCTGTCACCCGAGGGGCAGGCAGGGAACTTCTGCTTGGTTTCCGTTTTCCCTAACAGTTGCCGGCTTCTCCCCACTCCCGGTTAGGGTTAGGGGTCAAGTGCTTCCTGTGTGAAATATTCCAGAACACTGGCCATGCCCAGGCCGTGAGCCAGGGCTTCCCAGCTCTGAGGGTTTTGGTGTTTTGGTGTTTTGTTATTTTGGCATTAGAGGCTGAACCCAGGCAAGTTCCACCTCCAAGTTCCATTCCCAGTCCAATTTTATTTTGTAATTTTGAAGCAGGGTCTTGCTAAGTTGCTGAGGACCTTACTAAGCTACTGAGTCTGGCCTCAAACCTGTAATCCTCCTATCTCAGCCTCCCAAGTTTTGGGGTTATTGGGGTGCACCTGCTTAAACCTGAGGGTTTTAATGCTGCTACGAGCTGCCGGTCCCTCTGCTATCCCTCGCTGAGATGATGGGGTCAGGCTTTCACAGGAACTGGGGAGAGTGATCGGCCCCTCTTTGGGAACATTCCTGAAAACTGACAGTAATAACCACCGGGTGCGAACCACGCAGCGTGCACACTGATTATCAATCCCCTCGACTCTCCCGTTCCACAGATGAGGCCCGAGAGCAGGCCAGAGCCACAGCTGCCCGGGCCCAGGGAAGGCCGTTAAACCAGACACTTGCAGGAGGAAAAGCCGCGCACGCAAGTTCATCCCACAAAGAAGCCCTTCCCTCCAGAGCGGATGCCTCTGTGTTCAGGCCTGCCCCTCCCTCCTGCCCCAGCGCTGCGCCACCGCCCCCACCGCCGGGCTCGGAGATGAGCCCCGCCCCTGCATGACCGCGTGAGCCCCAGTGCACTGGGGACCTCAGACACCCCTGCCCAGGCTACTTACCAAACCGGCCCATCATCATCCTGAGAGAGAGGTAGAGAGAGAGAGAGAGAGAGAGAGAGAGAGAGAGAGAGAGAGATATCAGATGGTCACTCAGACACAGGTTGGTTTTTTTTGTTTTGTTTTTTGGGTGTGTGTGTGTGTGTGTGTGTGTGTGTGTGTGTGTCTGGGTATTAAACCCAGGGGCATTCTGCCTTCAAGCTACAGTCCCAGCCCTTTTTATTTTTTGTTTTGATACAGGGTCTCTCTAGGTTGCTGAGAGTCTCACTATGTTGCTGAGGCTGACCTTGAACCTGCGATCCTCCTGTCTCAGCCTCCCAAGTACTGGGATCACAGGCGTGCATCACCACGCCCAACTTCAGCCACAGTTTAATAAGCAATGTGATGGGTTTGGGCAGGGTTCAAGAGAAAGAAGCCAGGCCTACCTGCCCAGCTAAAGGGCTACTGAGGGGCGCGGAGTCACCTCTGGCCACACTCTGTCCTGCTCTAATGACAAATGCAGGGTGCTTGGATGACCAACATTCGCACAGGATCAGCAGCACACAGCCCTGTCTCCTGGCGCATTAGCCACTTGCGATGCCAGTTGGAGGGGACATGTGTAAGTCACAGAGAGGCCCAT
This sequence comes from Glis glis, assembly GCA_004027185.1. Taxonomy (NCBI): domain Eukaryota; kingdom Metazoa; phylum Chordata; class Mammalia; order Rodentia; family Gliridae; genus Glis; species Glis glis. The sequence continues at coordinate 39,250 of PVJS01003617.1, forward strand.
GTCGAAGCTGTCTTTCAGCATGATTTTATATTCTACAGATACATCCTTTCTGGGAAGCTTGACCAACAGCGCCAGAGGAGGGGAGCCAGGTCCCACCACAGCTCGGGGCCTAACCTTCTGTGGCTGGTCAGGGCTGGCGGAGTGTCCTGGTCCTCCTCCCATCTCCCATCCTGACTCCTCTCTGCTCTACCCAGGAGGGCTGCGAGCTCACAGCCCCTCACCGTGCTCCCCCGGTCCTCCTCACCCTGTGGCCGCCCACCTGCCCACCTTGTGGCAATGGGCCTGGGCCGCTCCTGGTCATGAGCTAGGGTCCATCTCCCACCCGGACCCAGGACCACCTGCGACACACCTTGACCCACATGAGCGGGACCTGGGCACGGGAGCCTGGCATGCGAGCTCAAGGTGGGGGAGGTCACATGACCTACCCACTCCCAAGGGGCCTGGACTGCTGCTCGCAAAGCTACCCCAGCCAGAACCGCCAGCTGAGCCCAGCCCAAATGGCACACTGCAGAAACGCCAACAAACAGAATGGCTCTGGGCTCCGGGGCGGTTTCTTATTTAACAATAGACCCCCCAGAACCCTCCCCAACCCCAGTTCCCCTCAAGCTGCCCCCTCCTCCTGCCAACTCCCAGCTGCCGACAAGGCTGTGTGTAGGGCGTCATGGCCACCATGCTGGCACAGAACCAAGGTCTCCCCCCGAGCTCTCCCGCCCTGGCCTTGGGACCCCCCAGGGGCTGCGGCGGAGGCCACACATGCACTGCATCACACCCCAGAAGCTCTCCAGCTGCATGAGTGGCTTCCCGTGTCAGCCCGTTTTTGAAGGACCCCACAAGAATTCATGGCCTGTAATTATTCACTCTGTGAACGCGGCTGGTTGGTTCACTGAGACGACCCATTTTTCAAACGCTCTGTTTCATCTGAAACAGGTTTAGTCAAGAGGCACAAACGTGGTGAATTTTAAAGATCTGCAACTGGGTGTCACAGGGCTCCTAAAAACCACACACCAAATTATTGTTTGGTTTGCTATTTTCAATAGATTTGAAGGCTTTAAGACTTAAAAAACTGCCCTCTAGCTTTCTATAAGAGACAAGAGAGGGCTCAGCAATGTTTGTCAAAGGAGAGTTCTAGTTTAGACATGTGGTTCTACCCTTTGAGGGGGCAAAAGTAGACGGATAAGTAAGGGGGACAGTCCGGGCTCTAGGACCGTCCCGAACTACACACTTTGCCCCCACCCAACAGTCTTTTTTGTTGTTGTTTTTGGTGCTGGGGATTGAATCTAAGGGCGTACTATCCCTGAGCTTCTCTCTTTTTTTAATTTTTTTAAAATTTTATTTATTTTTTATTTTTTTACTATTTTTATTTTATTGTTTTTTTTTTTATTTTGAAACAGGGTCTAGTTAAGTTGTTGAGACTGGCCTCGAACCTGCGATCCTCCTGTCTCAGCCTCCCATGTACTTGGATCACACACCTGCGCTCCCACACGGCCTTCCATTCAGTTGTTCTAGAGCTTTGCTTCTAAAGGAAGGAAGGAAAAATAAGAACCGGAACAAGATAGCTTGTTCCAGTGTTAAATACTGCATGGAGAAGGAGTGTGTTAGATGGAAAGCTGGGTGTGATCCTGCACCCTGACACCCTACGGCTCAGAGACGCGGGGGAAACAGCGCACAGAGCGGCATCCCTGGCTTGAGGCCACGCGCAGGCGCAGTGGACATGGAGAGGGACCACTTACTCGGTGGTCGTGGTCAGCTCCTCCAAGACGTGGCTGGAATGCAGCAGGCCTTCCCGCTTCTGAAAACCCCAAAATAGACAAATAAATACTCAGAACTGAGAAGATGGAGAGAGACAAGGGAAGACAGACAGCCCCGGGGCAGGAGATCTTCTTAGAAAGGGGCGACAGGGAGCTAGGCAGGGTGATGTGAGCCTGTGATCCCAGTACTTGGGAGGCTGAGACAGGAGGATCTCAGGTTTGAGCCCAGCCTCAGCATCTTAATGAGGCTCTCAGCAATTTAGCAAGACCCCGTTTCCGAATAAAATGTAAAATAGGGGGTGTAGTGCAGAGGTAGAATGCCCCTGGGTTCAATCCCCAGCACCAGCACCATAAAAAAAGAAACAAAAAGGAAGGAAGGGAGGGAGAAAGGGAGAGAAGGAAGAAAGAATGGGTGACAAGAGAACATAGGGCTTCTGTGACCAGTGACCATTGCAGGGGACCCCGGTGGAAACCCCTCTGGTGGGAGGTGAAAACCTGTCCCCAATCCACCCTGCACCCTCATTCCCACGTCACCCTGACAGCTCAGAGAAAGGCCCAGGCTCAGATTTCCCGAAAGGACCTGCTACGTCCCGCAGCCAGGAAAGGAGACAAGGGCAGTCTGAAGAGACAGGAACAACGGCAGTAGAAACACCCAGTGAAGCGAGGCACAGGGGGTTGAACAGGGTCCCCCCAAACTCACATCTACCCAGAACCTCAGAACGTGACCTTACTTGGAAAGGGTCTTTGCAGATACTGTGCACCGTAATGTAAGATTATGGCGGGCCCTAAGTCCCGGATGGCCGGGGTCCTTATAAGAGAGGACAAGGACAAAGGCACAGGAGGAGGAGGCCGTGCTGATGAGGCAGAGCGAGGGGCGAGCATTGCCAAGCCTGGGAACACACAGGACTGCGGCCATCACGGGAGAGGGACAGGGCAAGGGGACCCTCCCCTGGCGCGACCCCAGAGACACCCGGGCTTCACACAACCATCTCTGGAGCTATGAGGGAAGTCTGTCTCTGTTCTAAGCCCCATTTGTACAGCTGCACTTCCTAACCAGGCAAGTGACACTCCTCCAGTGTGGGTGTACGGGGACAGCGGTGGGCGGGGAGTGAGGGGGTGATGGCGGTTGGCAGCTGTGCACCACAGGAGCCCCCCGGTGGAGCCTGCTGTTGGCTAAACCAACCACCACCTTGGGCCCCTACTTGAACCCTTTGAAGGACGGGGAGCTCACTTCCTCATGAGGCAGCCCACGTGGACACCTCCCAATATCCCGGCTTCCCTCCCTGCCCCACCCAGGCTCGGCTCCAGGGAGCTCTCGGAGCTGCAACCTGGCAGCTCCCTCGGGGCTTCATCATGACTGATCCTCGGGACGGTCCCCCAAGGAAGGCTCAGAGACACTGTTCACTTATTCACACACCGGGCATGCCTTAGGCACCTACTGGGTGCTGGGCTGGGTCAAGGGTATTAGAGACACGAGGCCATGGTTTGAAGGTTGGTAGTGGACTCAGTTGAGTGGGGAAGTCACTGCAGCTCAGGGAAAGCTCGTCCCAGGCCGGGCTGCTGGGCGGTAATGAGACCCTGCCTTCGTTCCTTCCTTCCATGAAATGTGAGGTGCCCCACCCCACCCCATCTTGGATTAGATAACTGGTCACGTGGACAGGCCCAGAGGTGCAGGGACAGGTCAGGGAGCCACGGAGAAGGCAGAAGGCAGTGCTGAGGGGGACGGGAGCCGGCCAGCTCCCCAGACCTCCTGCCTGGGTTCCTTCCATTTGGGTGTGACCCAAAGAATCCCGTAACCCTGGTCAATGCAGAAAGCGCCAGCACGCTCTTGGGTCTATCAGACTTGCCACAAACCCAGAAGATTGTCTTGGACCAAAGTAGAAGCCTGAAAGGAAACACCCGGGACCCGGAGGCTGCCGGTTCATGAACCCGAGTCTGACGTAGGTGGCTTGGAAGCCAGGTCCCCCGAGTCCTCGGGCAGCCTTGCCAGGCCGGCTGCCTGCGAGCAAGCGGGCGTCCAAGACAAGGGCCGCAGGAATGGTCCTCAGAGCCGGCGTCACCACCGCCGACCACAAACATCCTTCCCAGGCAGGAAGAGGGCGAAGCAGCAGGTGATCCTTGCCTGGTGTCAAGACTGAGCTCCGGGGTGACGGAGCGGTCAGCACAGCTTCAGAAAAACAGGCGCAGCCAGGGCCGCGTGGTCCGCAGAGACCACGGGACTGACGAGCGTAGAAGCCAGAGAGCGGCGTGGAGCCGGGCGTCTGGGGGGTTCCAGGCTTGGAGCGTAACCAGCACTCTGGCAGAAGCACTTGCTCCATCCTTCCATGTCCCCAGCAGCCCACGTGAGGGCTTGGTACCTAGTAGGTGCTTTAACACACTTACTGACAAAGTCACGCACGCAAACCCTGGGCAGCGGCGTCCGCACACGTAAACTTAGGAGGAACTGAAGAGACAGTTCCATGTCCCTCAGCAGGACCCCGGGTCCTGGCTCGATTTCTCCGAGTGAATCAAGAGAAATTAATCTAAAAAGAGGAGATAATGAGGGACACTGGGTAGAACACGGAGCAAGCGCGGAGAGCCTTTAATTCGGGCATCTATTTCACGCCGCAGCCCCCACCTCCTCCACGGAGTAATAAGCACATTCAAAGGGATTGAATTCCGACTTGCTGGCTTTGGAGAGAAATGAATGTTCTTTTCAAAAATCTGGGAAATTAAACCTCAACACCCTCTTGCCTCTCGCTCTGCCTCTCTTCAAATCAACGCCATTGTTCCTGTTCCAATCATTTATCTCGAGGCCAGGGTGAGACAGAAATTTTGTCAAGAGGGAAAAATAGAAGGTAGCCTCTTGGGAGGAAAAAAAAAGGAGGGCTATAAATGACAGGGAGGAAAGGTCACATTGCCTCTCTGTGGAGGGACAGCGGGCTAGCCGCGGGGTACTCACCCGGACCACCACCACCTGCACAGTCACGTGCTCGGGCAGGCGGATCGGGGCCCTGAAGTGCATGACCAGCGCGACGAGGAGGTGCAGGATGGCCACCAGGTTCTTCCCGTGGATGGCTGTGGGCGGGAGGGAAAAGAGAGACGCCTGGGGTCAGATGCGCTAGGAACCCAGGCCCGGCGTCCAAACGACTGAGCCTCAAAGGCAAAGACAGAGCAACACAGGGAAAACCAGAGACAGCGGACACGCACCCGCGTGGACTCATTTCTAGCTTCTAATTTGTTCCTTCCTGTTGGCCCAAGGTGACTTGCGCAACCCCTTTTAAAAGCATCGTGTTTTTCAAAGCGGTGAATCGAGGTTGACGGAGAGGAGGGCAGGTCATGGCCGCGTGCCCATCACAGTGATGTGTGTTGTTATCTTTGGGACTTAACAAACAGCTTCTACCTCTGCACAATCAGCCATCCCAACAGGGGTCAGCCATCAAGGGCAGACGCTGCTCACTCAGGCGGGGGGATGCTACATGCTAACTCCTGGCCTGCCCGCCCATCCTCTCTCCTCCTGAGCACGCAGTCCAAGGCTTCTTAGAATCGCCACCTCGGTGCCGGGCTTCACGGCTCACTCAACTCTCCGCCCACAGCCCCAGCAACGCAGCTCCCATACCATGCTAGCAGGGCAGGGCCAGGTCCCTCCCCACAGCCTGGGCCGGCTCACCAAGCTCCAGAGGCCCAGACAGCCACAAGACGGCCCTGCACGGAGGAGCTGGGGCGCCCGGACAGGATGCAGAACTGTCCAGCTTCTCCTGGTCAGCTTGTCCCCTTCACGCATGCCTGGGCTGGCTGTGGTGTCACATTCCCCAAAGCTATCCCACTCTGTGACACGAGTTCCCGGGGACCTGCTCTGGGGGTCACAGACAAAACAGGTCTCTCAATGTTAATGCCAGGGTGTTTGGAGTTGAGTCCCTACTAGTAAGAACCCTTGGGGCGGCTCCTGCTTCTGAAGTCTCCCTGATCTGCCCGGCCTGAACCCTCCCATCTCTGTCCTGCAGCTGGGAGAACGCAGAGCTGCCGTGGGACGTGTGTTCACTAAAGTAACTTCCTCCTGGCCTGCCTCCCTCCCTGCTAAGCTGCCTCTCACAGCGCAGAGTAGAGCGGAAGGGACAGCAGGTTTTTTTTTGTTTTGTTTTGTTTTTTGGTGGTCCTGGGGATTGAACCCAGGGGTATTCTACCTCTAAGCTACACTCCCAGCCCTATTTTTTTATTCTTTATTTTTGAAACAGTTGCTAAGTTGCTGAGGGCCTCACTAAGTAGCTGAGGTTGGCCGCGAACCCGGATCCTCCAGTCTCAGCCTCCCAAGTACTGGGATTACAAACGTGCGCCACTACACCCGGCTGAGAGCTGGTTTTTAATATGCACGGCCAGACAAAGTAGAAGAGAGGGATGACAACGTGGAAAGATAAAAGGGACGGGCTCCCTCCCCCGCCACTCACAGTCCACAGTCCACCGCAGGGCCCAGCCGTGGGGCCGCAGCAGGTCCTGCACGGCTTCCAGAACAGTCTGCAGCTTCTGTTTCTGCCCTATCTCGGACTGGGTCACCTCCGCCACGTTCAGCTTGCAGTTGGCCAGCTTTTCTGAAGGGGAAGGACAAGAGCGAGGGGCAGAGGTCAGAGGTCAGAGGTAGCAGGAGGGGCTCTGAGCTGCACGATTGCCTGGCTGGAGAGAGGGCCCTGGGGTGGAGTGGATTCCCACAATACCACGGGGGAGTTTGGAGATGCTGGGTCAAGAACGCCGAACTTCCAGGTCACTCTTTTTCCTGAAAAAAAAAATCCCTCTGGAAAGAAAAAGGGAGACGAGTGGAGGGTAAAACAGTGGTATCCACTTGGGAACGTTCTATGAGCAGAAATTGGAAAACAAAAACTCATTCAAGACACAGTTGGGAGTGTGGGGAGGCCGCCTGGCAGGGTCAGGGAAGGGAGGTGAGGAGCCCATCCCAATGGGCTCCCGGAAGAGGAGGAGTTTAATAAGGATAATAAAAAGGATCTTAAAAGCTGCCTTTTAGCCGGGCGTGGTGGCGCACAGCTGTGATCCTAGTACTTGGGAAGCTGAGACAGGAGGATCGCACAGTCAAGGCCAGCCTCTGTAACTTAATGAGACCCTCAGCAACTTAAGAATCAAAATAAACAATAAAAATAAGGCTGGGAGTGTAGCTTGAAGGTAGAACATCCCTGGTTCATTCCCCAGTAACACACACACACACACACACACACACACAGCAGCCTTCTGCCTCCCTACACACCCAGGCTGCAGTTCTTGCTTCCCTAACATTTTGACACCACAAGAAGAAGTTTGATTAGATATTCACAGAACCTGTGACTATGTTATTTCCAAGAATGAGCAGGAAGCAATCTGCAGGAGCCTGGACAAGAACTGTGGCATTCGTTCAAGATTCAATTACGAACACGGAGACCCAGCCTCCCAGCCCACGCGCCTTCAATTTCCCTAGGGAGCGAGAGGAGCAGTGGTGACAGCAGGTGACCACAGACGCGGGCGAGCAGCACCTGCTAAAGGCCGCGTGGCAGGAGGGGCCCGGGCTTCCCTCCTGGCCTTTAACGCCAAGTCACCGCGTTTCCCAAGATACCTGCTCGACCAAAGGACAAAAGCCACAGCACAGGACATCGCGAGACAATACCCTGGGCGGGCGGTTAGGAGACAGTTACTGCACGTGCGTGAACACGACAGGCACAGTCCCCGGGGCTGCACGGGTAAGGACAAGAGAGGTCCCAAGCACAGAGACAGAGCAGGGCGGTGAAGCCCAAGTGGTTGTGAATACCCACGAATCGTGTCAGGTCGGGCAGAGGTGAGGACGGGAGGGAAGACAGTAGCTCCCGGCGCAGGAGGGCACCTGCGCCTGCCTCTGACAGGCCCAGCTGCACAATGCACAGCTGTGGCAAGAGCACCCTGAAAACACAGCAAGCGGGGCCCACAGGTGTTCAACAACCAAGGACGGGGCACGGCGGGGGTCCCGGAGCCCAGTCCACCAGGAGAGACAGGGAGCCGGCACGCTCTGCCTGTCCCCCTGCCACCAGCCAACCCTGTGGACTGAACATGGTCACATCATCTAGGGTGGAGGAGGAGGAGGTGATAAAGAAGGGGGGAAATGCATCGGTCACCATGGGCTGGGCTGAGACTGCAGAGGTCCTCCATCTCCTCCTCCACCTCCTCCTCCTCCTCCTCCTCCTCCTCCTCCTCCCCCTCCTCCTCCTCCAGCTCCTCCCCCTCCTCCTCCTCCTCCACCTCTGCCTCCTGACTATTCTAGCTACAGCCCAGGGTCCTGTCCTTGGACCTTTCCTCCACCACAGATGCAGAGAAATCAGTTTTGACCTTGGCATTCATCCCCAAATCCCTTATGTGGCTGTAGCTTTGGCCACTGGGTATCCAGTGCATCGAATGCCTACATCCTGGTCTTTCCTGGAATCCTGGCTCCGGGCTCCCGGCTCACGTGGGTACCAGCACATCTCAGCAGGGTCACAGCCTCACTCGCACAAGCAGGCGAGACATTCTGATGTTCTGTGACTACCTGAATATCCTTGCCCATTGTTCTTTTTCTTCAGGCGAAGTGGTACACGGAGCCACTTGACATACAAGAGATTTTAAAACTGTCTTCTCAAGGATGTATTAGACATAATTCCAACAAGATGGAACGGCAGCCACTCCACAATAAAAAGGCTGCCTGGGCCAAAGTGAGCCTCGTGCTACGCTTTACACACAACAAAAGCCCTGCCACGGGACTCACTGCCACAGCAGCTCTGGAGTAGGTGCTGTGTCTGCCGGGGCCAACTGAAGAGGGAACTACAAGGATGTGGGTGAGAGGGTAACGACGCCCACGCTGAGAGATGTCCAGGGGAGGTGCTGGCATTGTCTACAGCCAACCATGGCAGACACACATGGAAATTCAGAGCCTGTCCTGCGATCCTGAGATCGCAGGATTACAATTTCACAACCGTCCTGCAATGCCCAGTGGCACATCTCTTCAAGAGGTCAGACGGGTCAAGCCACGGGTGCACACAAAAGAATCAGAAGTGGAAAAAGAGCTGGGCGTGGTGGTGCATGCTTGTAATCCCAGTACTTTGGGAGGCGGAGACCGGAGGATCTGGGTTCGCGGCCAACCTCAGCGCGCACGCGCGCGCGATCAATCTCTCTCTCTCTCTCTCTCTCTCTCTCTGTCTCTCTCTACCTAGTAAGGCCCTCTGCAACTTCGTGAGACCCAGTTTCAAAAATAAAGCATAAAAAAAAAAAATAGAGCCGGGGGTGTAGCGCGGAGGTAGAACACCCCTGCGTTCAATCCCCGGTACCACAAAAAAAAAAAAAGTGGAAAAAGTACAGGAGCTTAACATTCAACTTTGTTTCTGAAGATATTAGAAAGCATCTATTTCAGGCAGCGCATAGAGCACTACTAACTTGAGGGACCGCTTCAATAAAAAAAAGCATGGTCACTACCGGCCAGACTCCAAGTCCAAGAGTCAACAAGGAGTCGAGTCGCCACCATAGTCCCTCTGAGGAAGGAGTAAAGTTGACAGCCCAGGGAAGCTGCGCCAGCCCTTGGACCCTGGCGGACGGCATCAGCCAGACTTCTCTGTCAAAAGTGAGTGTCTGCCATCCCAGATGTCCAGTTTGAAGACCTGAAGAGCAGCTAGCTCCTGCCGCTGCTGAGAACAACTGTGCCCTGTGCGCTCACGGTGAGCCAGGGAACGTGCACCGCGGGGTGCTGTTGAACAGCAGAACTCTGACCGCTGGCATTTTTATGATACAGTTGTGATCATTACGAAGCAATCTGGATTAACATGTCAGATCTGCTGTCAGACCACAGGAGTCTATTCTAAGACGGGGATTCTGGCCCTAGCCAAACACAGATGTCAGCTTTTGGCCATTTGGAGTTCGGCCAAATAAGGAATGCGGAGCACCCTCACAGGTGACGCCACCCGGCCGGCGGCGTTGAACAGCCCCGCTGTGTGGCTGAGCCCACGCTGACGCTGCAGCCTGCAGTCCAGGCGCGTGCCCCCAGCTGCGGACTCTGGGACAGGCAACTTCACCCCAGCATGAGTAAAGCCGGCTCCTCGTTTGCCAGCCCCCCACGGGCCTCCTGAGCCTTCCCCACTCACCGGCTGCTCAGGTCACAAACCAGGCCGCCAGCCTCCACTCCTCTGGAGGCTTTAACCTCCAAAATACCTGTCTGTCCCCGTCTGCACTTCTACCTGGTCAGAGCGGCTTCATCTGCCGCCTGAGCTGCAGTTAGAGCATCGTGCTCGGTGCCCAAGCTCCAAGCCCTGACCGTCCTTCCCATCCATTCTGTACCCAGAAGCCTGAGCAGCCTTTTAAACCCCAGCTCAGATCATGTTGTGGCCCTGCGCAAAACCTTCAGTGGCCTCCTGTCGCGTGGGAGCAAAGCCCTTGGTTTCCAGGGCTAGAGGTGATGTGGCCCTGTCTGTCTTCCCAGCCTCGCCTCAGGACTCTCCCTCCCTGGCCGCCACCCCCATGCCTGTCCACCTCTCCCACGGCAGGCTCTCCTTGCTGTAGAGCCTTGGCAGAACATCCCCTTCCCAGGCCCTGCGCGGGTCTGCCCCAATGTCGGCTCCCTGAGGGGCTGCCCGACTGTCCCGCCCTGCATCCACCCAGCTGACCTCCACCCCAAAACCCCACCTGATGTCCTTCCTGCTGCTTGCACTCTCTCGAAGTATCTATTTATGTTTCAGGTCGACCCACCCTATAACCTGCCTCCATGCTGTCTTCCCTCTGCGGAGCATGCTGGGCGGGGGAGCCCTCGTCTTTCTTTTTTCCCACTGTGCATCCTAGACCCGCACAGGCACCCGGTGAGCCAGCCAATATGTGCTCAGCCAACGAGCGAACGAGTGGATGATGACCAAACAAACACGAAAATTTTTCCCTCCGCGTACACGTTTTTGAGAACAAACCAGCATGTGGCCCAGGGGTGGCTCTGTCCTTCAGAGTGAGCTACGGGACCCAGTCCCCGCTCCGCACAGCCTAGGCAAGTTTTCCTCCAAGATGTGATGGTCCGTAGAGCCACTGGCCCAGGTGTGCAAACCTGCCCAGAGCAGAGGACACACCCCATGCAGTCCAGGAGCTCCAGCCCCTGCCCCGGGGTACCCAGATCCTCCCTCCCGGGCAGAGGCTCCTCCCCAACCCCAACCCCCGGGTGCCCGCTCCAGGTAGCACATCCTGGAAGCTCCCCTCAGTCAATCTCTCTCCTGGACAGCAGGCCCCACCTCCACTCCTGATCCTGCTGTCACTGCGGAGGAAAACACCCTCCCTCCCCAGGTCATGGCTCCACCCCCAAGAGCGACCTTACTGAGCTCTGCTGGGGAGGACAGGCCTGTGTGGGGTCCAGGCTGGGAAGGTGAGTGGAAGGGTTATGCCAGACAGCAGATCTGCTGAGCCCACCCAGTGCTGGGGGAGGGGAGGTCTCCTGCTGACCTTTAAGAGGTATGCTAGCCACACGTACCAGGGGACACTCTTTCAGGGCATTTGGGGGCCCTGAAAATACACCAGAGCTTTATGAGGACAGAGAGGTTGTGCAGCAGACAGCCGATCCCTTCCGGAGTCTCTGGGCAGCGTGGAGATGTAGCGAACCAGGACAAACACTCATGCTGTCTCTGCCTTCCCTTTCTGTTTCTTACAAAAGCAGCCTCAATCCATCCATGTAGGTCGTGAAACTGCGGGCTCTGCACTGACTCCGCCCACAAATATGCACCATGCACAGTTACGGGGACCCGGGGGACCCAGGCAGCAACAGCCCCGGCTCTTACTGTCCATGTATTTGTCTCTTCTTGTTTTTAACCACTACTTAGCGACCGCAGACTGAGTGGCCTGCACCTTGCTAAGTGCTCTGCATACATTATTCAGTGCAGAGCTTTGTCCCCAGGTGACAAACACAGAAAGAAGCCACCGTGTGCACTCAGTCTCCACTCCCCCCTTGTCCTATTCCCTAAATCACGCACCTCAAGGGCAAAGGTCACTGATTCTGGGTCCTTTCCCATCAGGATGTCACTCACTGCTCATATCCAGGCCGCCAATGACCCCCCTCCCCGTGCCAAATCTAATGGTAACACATTTGTTTGCACGACACAGAGAAATCAGAGCTTTGCAAGAGGGAGGGCTGTTTAAGAAAAAAAAATGAAAATATGACAGTATTTTCACACAATGATGTCAATATTCCAGGAAACAGAAAATGGCTGCAGAAAAGACCAACTCAGGAACCACCAAACTGTGGAGGCCAGAGGGGCGGGAGAAATCCCTTCCTGTATGGGTAGACAGGCAGCTCAAGGAAGCAACTCATTCAACTTGAAGTCAAGGATTTCAGTTTCTTCAGCATTGACACAAAGTCATTCCCTGCAACATGATCAGCAATAGAAAAATATTGGAAATGACATAAAGGCCCATATGTAGAAGATCAGGTGAGCCAACTAAGGAACATTCACAATGTGGAGTAGTATGCAGCTATAAAAAGGGCAAAGATGCTCTCTGTAAGGAGCAATGTCCAGGATATAGCATTGCTATAGCTTGGATCTTGAACGTCCTCCCAAGGTCCAGGTGTTGAAGGCTTGGTCCCCAGGCTGGTGCTACTGGGAGGTAGTAAAGCCTTCAGGAGGAGGAGCCTAGCGGGAGGAGCGTAGGTCACAAGCGATGGTGAGGCCCTGGCCCCTGCCTTTTCTCTCTTTTGCTTCTTGGCCATGAGGTGGGCAGTTTTGCTCCATCACCTGCTCCCTCCACCATGGATGCCCAAAGTAACAGGGTCAACCGATCATGGACCAGAAGTGCCAAAACCTTAAGGCAAAATAAACCTATTCTTTACATAAGTTGATTACCTAACGGACTTTGTTATAGTGATGAAAAACTAACACAATTATTAAAAGAAGAAAGCAAGGTGTGCAAGAGTGTATCGCATGTGCTACCTCTTGTGTAAGAAAGAAACTTGGGAAATTAGCATATGTGTGTGCATGCTAATTTTTGCAAAAAGACATAAGAAGGATAAATCAGGATCCACTGAAAATGGTTACCTGGGGTGCGTAGAAGGAAGGGATTGCAAGAAGACTTTTGGGGGCATACCATTTTTATAGTTTTGACTTTTCAGTCATGTACCTGCTTTACATTTTGAAAATTAATAGTATTAACTGAAATTACATAAAAATATTAAATGTAAAAGTATATTCACAAATGGAACACAGATCAAAACAAATTCATCTAACTGTACCTTAAATGAGTAACATGAAGCCGGGCGTGGGGTCACACGCCTGTAATCCCAGTACTTGAGAGGCTGAGACAGGAGGATCGCAGGTTTGAGGCCAGCCTCAGCAACTTAGTGAAACTCTCATCAACCTAACTAGAGCCTGTTTCAAAAGAAAAATAAATAAATAAAAAGGGCTGGGCGTGTAGCTCAGAGGTGACCAGGACAGGTGACTGAAGCAGGGCTGGCCACCGGGGAGACCCCCAGGCCCGTCACTTACCCAAGAGCTTCTGAAGCACCTGGCCGTCGTACAGGTCCTCCTCCAGCTGCTTCACAATGATCCTGTCCTCCACCAGCACGTTGTTGATCCAGTCCAGGAGGACCTAGGGAGAGGTGGGCAGGCGTTGTGACCCCACTGTGTCAGCAGCGGAGCAGACCCGGGGCAGCAGACGGCGGCCTAGCGAGCCGCGGGGGAGACGGGCTTCCCCCAGCCTATGGCCAGGCAGGAGCAGGGGACATGCGACGTGCACACACAGCCGACCCCCCCGGAGCTCCCCAGGGGGCTGCTGAGGACAGCACTCCAGTGCAGCTGGCCCCCTCCCGCTGGGGACCTGGGCGAGGAGGAGCTCCCAGGCAGAGGGGCTCACTGTTCACAGGGGAGAGAGAGGGGGTCTAAATGAGCAATGTCCTGGTTATAGTGTCCCATCACCCCTTTCCTGTCGCAGGCATACCCCCCAGGCCTCTGATCTGCATGAGCCCTAGTGCCCCATGTTGGGGGGTGAAGAGGACCAGGCACAGCCACTGCTGACAAGCTAGGAGATCCTGCTCCCTACGGCACTTTAAAAACAGCTCTATGCCGGGCGAGGTGGTGCACGCCTGTCATCCCAGTGCTTGGGAGGCCGAGACCGGAGGATCCAGGTTCGCGGCCAGCCTCAGCTACTTAGTGAGGCCCTCCGCAACTTAGTGAGACCCTGTTTCAAAATAAAGAATTAAAAATAGGGCTGGGGGTGTAGCTCAGAGGTAGAATGCCCCTGGGTTCAATCTCCAGTACTGAAAAAAAAAAGAATTTTCTGAAACTGATCAGGTGGTGACTGCTTGACTTTGTGAACGTGCTGAAACCCACTGAATTGTGTGGCCTGTGATTCTCCCAATAAAGCTGTTTCTTTTTTGGGGGGGGCTAGGGATGGAACCCAGGGACATTCTACCTCTAGCTACACCCACAGCCCTATTTTTTTTTTTATTTAGAAACAGGGTCTTGCTAAGTTGCTGAGACTGTCCTCGAACCTGCGATCCTCCTGTCTCGGCCAAGCGTGCACCCCCACGCCTGGCTTCAGAACATTCTGATCACCCCAAACTGAAGCCCCGCTCCCACTACGGGTTCGCCCCATCTCTCCCTCTCCCCAGCCCCTCGCAGCCACTCGTCCGTTGTCCGTCCCTGTGTGCTCACTGCCCCGGGACATTTCATATCAGTGGAACCAGGTGTCTGTCTTCTTTAGTGTCTGCCTTCTTTCTTTCCCTCAGCATCATGTTTTCAAGGTTCATCCTCTCTGTAGCACGCATCGGTTCTTACTCTTTCTGGCTGCATACTATTCCATCGTGCTGTAGAACACATCTTATCTATCCGCTTGCCCGCTGCTGGGCACTTGGGTTCTCACCACTTTTCGGTCCTGTGAATGATCCACTGTGTGTGGATATATATTTCTTTCCTAAGCAGCCTTCCTCTCAAGCCTTGCTGGACAAATTCCCCAGCCAGGTCACTGGCTGACATCCTTAGAAGAAGGCTGCTTCCACTGTGAAAATATCTACGGGAAAATAGGATTCCCACGGAACGGCACTCCATCAGGCCAGTCCCACACATGACATTTGTCCTCGACAAAATAAAATGGACTTCTGCACAGAACGCGTAGTCCGTTATTTTCCCGTGCAGGCAAAACGAATAAAACTCTCTAATTGGTCCCCGTAACCTCTTGGAGACAGCGGTTTATGGCCCCTGTCAGAGATGAACGAGAGGCGCGGGTCCAGGGCAGACCACTCTGTCACTCTTAGAAACGGCTGCAACCTGTAAAATTGGCCGCAAAGCAAATTTCTATGAAGTATATTCTATTTTCCCACTAACTCAGAAATATTAAATCAGACACACAATCCCACAAAGAATAGAAGTAGAAAGGAATCAAAGAAGGTTCAGGAAGGGGGAGGCGTGTAGCCCGATGGCGTTCTGGGTTTGGCAAATCCGTCTCTGAAAGAGCACCGCTCCAGCCCTCTGCTGGGCCTCCCTGAGAGGGAAAGGGAGAGCACTGGTCTGGGAGTCCCAGGCTGGACCCTCCCTCCCCTCCCTAGGCACGCTCCACTCCATCGCCGGGACCTGCAGCCCCAGTGTCTGTCCCGTCTGACCATCCCTGCGGTCTCCTCTGGGGGGTCCGCCTTGACACCCCCTCTTCTCACACTCTGCACCCTTCCAGGCAGCTCATGCCCTTCCATGACCTCCAACACCACCCCCCGACCCAGAAACCTCTGAAGACACGGCCCACCGGCACGATCCTTCAGCTCGGGGTTTGCTGGGCGTCTCCAGCTGAACTCGTCAACCCCCAAACCGGCTCCTTTTCCAGGAAGGAAAAAAGAGCCCCACCCGGGAGTGTCTGGAGCCTGGACTGGCCTCTTGCACCCTCCCGTCCACTTCTCGACGGTGCCCACTCCCCACCACCTCCCTCTTGTACAACCCTTGTCTCCCCCGGGGCTACTGTCACAGCACCCCTGAGCGCCCAGTCTCCTCCTGGTGTTCTTCAAGTCCCCCGTGCTCTGCCTGCCTCAGGGCCTTGGCACATGCCGTTCCCGCCACCCTGAACACACCCCGTCCCTCACTGCGCGCACAGCTCTCAACATCCTTAGGTCTCGACTTCCGTGTCCCTCTCTGGTCACCACACCCAGGTCATATCCCCACCATGGCGCCCAGATGTCCCCTCCGGAGCCCCACTCACACGGGCAAGGGAGCAGATCGTCCCACCAGACCTCAAGGGAGTCAAGGACAGGAAGTCTGCCATCCTGCGGCGGCATGTCCCTGGAACTCGGCGTTCACTGCCACCACTGCAGCTCTGCGAGCACACACTAGACTGATTACCTGAGCACCTACTGTGTGCCGGTCCCTGGGCACAAATCAGACAAAGCCTCGGCCTCCAGCACATTCCAATCAGACCTTAAACACAAACTAGCCAGGCGCGGTGGTGCACACCTGCGATCCCAGGGCTCAGGAGGCTGAGACGGGAGGATCGCAGGTTAGATGGCAGCTTCGATAACTTAGGCCCTCTGCAACTTAGTGAGGCCCTGTTTCAAAATAAAAGAATAAAACAGGGCTGGGGGTTAGCTCGGAGGTAGAATGCCCCTGGGCGCAATCCCCAGCACCAAAAATAAGAAAAGCACAAACCAACGCACACACACTCGGACTGTGAACATTGTCACGAAGAGAAATAAGGTGCGCCACAGCAGAGAACTGACACTTGCCCCTCCGCCCGGGCCCAGGCCCGCAGCCGTGTGCGCCACGTTGGTGATGTGCCCGGATCTCTGATGAGGAGGGGACGTCACCTCAGCGACCTTCCCCCCCAGACCCGTGACCCCACTGGAATCACAAAAACACCCACGTTCAATATGAGGGGCATCCCACACAATTCCTGAGCAGCGCTCTTCAAAACCTCCCAGGTCACCAGACACAGGGAAAGTCTGAGAGTCACCGCCCCCCGGAGGCGTGGAGGCCAAAAGCCATGTGGCCCCCGGAGGGAGCGAGCGAGGGAGACCCAGGTGACACCGAGGGGTCTGCCTGCCCTGGGCGCTCCCGTGAGCAGCGGCGCACCGAGAACGGTCCATTAACTGACGCACCTGCCGGGGGAAAGCGTTGGTAATGGGGGAACTGGGTGTGGGCCCAAAGTAGGGTCACAATTTTCTGTAAATCAAAGACTGTTCTAAAAAATAAGGCAGAAGCTGGGTGTGATGGTGCATTTCTATAATCCCAGGACTTGGGAGGCTGAAACAGGAGGATTGCAGGTTTGAGACCAGCCTCAGCAACTTAGCAAGACCCTCAGCAACTTACTGTAACCCTATTTCAAAATAAAAAGGGCTGGTGGTGTACTTCAGAGGTAGAATACCCCTGGGTTCAATCCCCAGCAGCAAAAAGCAAAAATCAAGGCAGAGCTTGGGGATAGACAGAAAGGATGTTCTGAAAATCGGGGTCGGGGTGTCTGGGAGGAGACTGCCTCTGAGCAGAGAAAGGGAGGAGGCCAGGGTGAGCTGTGGGCACATCTGAGGGTTGGTGCCAGCAGGCTGGGCACGGGGACTAAAGTAATGAGGGAGGGAGGGCAGGTGACAGCCAACTCTGGCCACAGCTGGCCCTGGCAGGGAAGGGAGGGCAAGAGAAGGCGCAGGTTGGTGCATGATGGGGTGACCGCGGGGGCTGGGCCCTGTGGCTACAGAGGGCACTGGCAGGGCAGCAGCAGGCTGGGTGAAGACCTGGGGTCAGGTGAGGCAGGAGCGGGAATGGGAGGAGAGAGGGAGGGGAGAGGGAGAGGGAGGAGTGGCGTCCAGAGGCTGCAGGGGTGCTGGAAGGAGGGGTGGGAGCCACCGCTGCCAGGGCTCCCTGCTGCAGGGCTCAGGGTGGGACAGTCATGGCAAGGAGGGAAGGAAGGACCTGGAAGCAGCTCTGAGACACCCGCCCCCTCCAGGCTCTGACGCCCACAGGGTGAGACCCCGATGCCCACTGTCCCCGGCTCCCCTGCAGGGCCACCAGCAGCAGATTGGCCAGCCCTACCCACATCTTCATCTCCCTCCAGCCACCAGCAGCGGGCTCCTCTGGGCGTTTCCCCTCACCCCCGGACAAGCTCTAGGATGTGTTGGCCGCCCCGCCCCCGCCAGGGATTTTACAGCGATTATTTGAGCTCAGCGAGGGTATTAGAACCACTCAGCCATTTCCCCAAGTACCTATCCTCTTTGCGCCAGGCTAAGGGGGCCAGGTTGACTGTGTCCCTCACACTCTAGCTGGGAGAGGGAGGCAGAGAGATATGACCCAAGCGGGGCACAGTGGCGCACACCTGGAATCCCAGTACTAGGGAGGCTGAGACAGGAGGGTCACAGGTTCGCAGCCAGCCTCAGCTACTTAGTGAGGCCCTCGGCAACTTAGTGAGACCCTGTTTCAAAATAAAGAATAAAAAATAGGGCTGGGGGTGTAGCCCAGAAGTAGAATGCCCCTGGGTTCAATCCCTAGTACCGCAAAAAAAAAAGTAGTAATAATAACTGCTGAACTGGTAATGGGTCACACAGCAATGAAAAACAAACACATCGTTCAGCCTTCGGCAATTCCAAGCAGCAGCCTCGTATACAAACAGTACATCCTATAAAACGCACTGTGGTGTGGCCTGCGAGGGCCGGCACCCAGCTCAGCCAGGGTGTTAACTGTGTGACCTGGAGCCACTCACTTAAGCTCTCTGGACCAGAATCTTCATTTTTAAAAAAATCAATTCCAGCCGGGCGTGGTGGCGCACGCTTGTAATCCCAGTACTTGGGAGGCTGAAACCGGAGGATCCGGGTTCGCGGCCAGCCTCAGCTACTTAGTGAGACCCAGTTTCAAAAAAAATCAATTCCTCCACCTGTGTACACCGCGTGACCCAGCGATTCCAGCTCTAGCTCATTCCAAGGTACCAAGCCCAGTGTGGTCGTGGATGTCACCAATCCTGGAACGGTTCCAGGTTTTATGTAGGAAAAACTAAACACACAGAGAAGGCCAAAGGGGCATCAGTAAAAAAACCCAGCGCTTCCTTCTGCCGCATCTTTCCTAGCTCCGAGGTCAGCGCTACATAAGACCTTGGTCGTTAGAAAAGATGAGAAGTGTCGTTTTTTTTACAGTGTAATCGCTATCCAGATGGCTTTTTTTTTTTTTTTTTTTTTTGCGGTACCGGGGATTGAACCCAGGGGCGTTCTACCTCCGCGCTACGCCCCCGGCCCTATTTTTTTTTATACTTTATTTTGAAACTGGGTCTCACGAAGTTGCAGAAGCCTCACTAAGTAGAGAGAGAGAGAGAGACAGGGAGAGAGAGAGAGAGCTGAGGTTGGCCGCTAACCCGGATCCTCCGGTCTCCGCCTCCCAAAGTACTGGGATTACAAGCGTGCGCCACCACGCCCGGCTATCCAGATGGCTTCTTGATAGAAACGGACAAGCAGGTCCTAAAATGCACACAGAAGTTCAAGAGACCTGGAACGGCCAAAACGATCCTGATACAGAAGAATGAAGCTGGAGGACTGGGACTTTCTGATTTCAAAAAAACCTGACTGCGGCTAGCAAAACAGTGTGGTGCTGACATTCAAACAGACACACTGCCGGGCGTGGTGGCGCACGCTTGTAATCCCAGTACTTGGGAGGCTGAGACCGGAGGATCCGGGTTCGCAGCCAGCCTCAGCTACTTAGTGAGGCCCTCCACAACTTAGTGAGACCTGTTTCAAAATAAAGAGCAAAAAGTCGGGCTGGGGGTGTAGCTCGGAGGTAGAATGCCCCTGGGTTCAATCCCCAGTACCAAAAAAAAAAAAAAAGAGAGAGAGAGAGAGAGAGGGGAAAAAAAAAGAGAAAACAGACACAGGCCTGCGGGATGGAATCGGGAATCCAGAAACAAAGCTCACATTACAGTCTGGAGATGCCACAGGCCAAAGAGTGGAGTAGGACCCGGACCTCACTAGCGATGCGGATAGGAGTCCATTATCACATACATGACCTGCAGAAATTTGTGGGTCATCTTGTCAGTTTCTCAATAGCATCTTTTTTTTTTTGGATTAGAGATTAAACCCAAGGAGCCGCGTGTACCTCTGAGCTACACTCCCAGCCTTTTTCATTTTTTATTTTGAAACAGGGTCACACTAAGTCGCCGAGGGTCTCGCTAAATTGCAGAAGCTGGCTTCGAACCTACGGTCCTCCTTTCTCAGCCTCCCAAGTACTGGGATTCCAGGCATGCGCCACCATGCCCACTTGATAGCATCTTTTGAAGCAAAAGTTTTAAATTTTGACCAAGTACAAATTATCTATTTTTTCTTTGGTTTCCCGTCCTATCTAGCAAATCATCATCGGTCTGTCGGTAGTGCTAGTCTCTCAGGTACGGACACAAAGTTCTCTGCTTAATTCTAGTCCCTGACCACCCTGCCTAAGATGGCAAGGGGTGTCTGCTTCCTGATTCAGTTTTCCTCAAAGCACTCCCGGCCACCTGATCACAGTCACTTGTCCCTTGTCCTGTCTGGACGCCACATGCGTGGGGCCTTTGTTTTGCTCAATACCAAATCGCCAGCAGCTAAGAGAGGAACTGGGCCACTGAAGGAGCTCAGACAATTGGCAGACCTGCCAAGGAACCTCCTAGAAAACTCTCCCAGACATACACACATTTGGTTCCAGAGGCCTTTTGCTCAGAGTATATATATCCCTGTTAGAAAATACATAAGAGAGAATGTTTCTGCTAGAAAAAAAAAAAAGCTAAAACTTAAAAAAAAATCACATCTGGGTCTCTGACCTAGTTCAAGCCCAAACACAAACACAACAATCAGAAGGGGACAGAGATCCGACTCCGTCCCCAGCCATGGCGGTCGGTGCGGGGAGCACAACCCCTCCGGGCCCAGCTCCCCGGCGGCTCCCCTGGAGGAGCGGCTTCCTCCGGGAGACCACAGATCACCCTGTCCCCGGCTTCCCGGGGCCATCCATCTTAATCTTCGGTTTCACGAAAGACTTTTTAAAGATAGCACCGGTCATTATTTTTAGGGACGTGCTCATTTGCAAACTCGAGTCCTGCGGGCACACGTCTAGGACGTGTATTAATTATGTTCCCGAGACGCACTCGATCACGTACGTTTTATGAGCTTGCTTTCACCAGAATGAAAAAATGACTTTTCCTTTAGTTCCTTCTGAATTATAATCAGGATCTGCAGTCTGTCTTCCCTAGAGCCGTGACAGTTACGTTTTAATCACTTCCAAACACGGTCCTGGCCGCTCCCCCGGCTGAGGATGCGGCTGTGGCCACAGGAGGAGGCGGGCGGGCGCCAGGCACAGGGCAGGGCGCCCCGCGTGGCCCCGACAGCACCGGCTTCCGCCGCAGGATCACTTTCACGAAGTTGATTCTCTTCCCAGGCACAGCGGGAGGAGAAAACAACTTAAAGACCAAGAGGGGTCATGTCCAATCATCGGGGAAATGAGAGGCGAAGTTGCTCTTGGGAGGAAATGCACGGCGCAGAGAGAGGCCGGCAGGAAGTGTCCCAGGCTTTCTCCGGCTCCACAATACATTGTTCCAACACCAAATCTCTGAATCTCCGGGTGTCCTGCAATTCCACCGTGATGCGAACCAGCCGGAGTCAGGCGCCACAGGTTAAGGGCGCAGTCCCACAGAACTGGCCCCATTATAAAGGCCAGCCGCAATGGGGTCCCAGCACACCTGCACCCCACCTCGGGTTGGAGAATTTGCAAGAAGGGCCCACAGATTTCAGGAAAGAGCTCTACTTCCGGTTACTGACTAATTTGTGTGTGTGTGTGTGTGTGTGTGTGTGTGTGTGTGTGTGTGTGTGTGTAACTGGAGACTGAACCCAGGGGCATTCTAACTCCGAGCTACACCCCCAGCCCTATTTTTTAGTCTTTATTTTGAAACAGGTCTCACTAAGTTGTGGAGGGCCTCACTAAGTAGCTGAGGCTGGCCATGAACCCGGATCCTCCTGTCTCAGCTTCCCAAGTACTGGGATTATAAGCATGCACCACCACGCCCAGCACTACTGACTAATTTTTTTTTTTTTTGCGGTACAGGGGATTGAACCCAGGGGCATTCTACCTCCGCGCTACACCCCCAGCCCTATTTCTTTTATACTTTATTTTGAAACCAGGTCTCACGAAGTTGCGGAGGGCCTCACTAAGTAGAGAGAGAGAGAGAGACAGAGAAAGAGAGAGAGCTGAGGCCGGCTGGCCGCGAACCCGGATCCTCCGGTCTCCGCCTCCCAAAGTACTGGAATTACAAGCGTGCGCCACCACGCCTGGCGCTACTGACTAATTATAAGGGAATAAGACTTGAGGACAGTCAAATAAAGGAGACACATAGGGCAGGGTACACGAGCACAGAGCTCCCTGCCCTCCTGAGTCCCCCTCCCAGCACCCCGGTGTCTTTGCCAGCCCCAAAGCCCCCCCCCAACCCT
This sequence comes from Glis glis, assembly GCA_004027185.1. Taxonomy (NCBI): domain Eukaryota; kingdom Metazoa; phylum Chordata; class Mammalia; order Rodentia; family Gliridae; genus Glis; species Glis glis. The sequence continues at coordinate 61,354 of PVJS01003617.1, forward strand.
CGCCTATTTAGTTTCTCCTAAAGTTGCATTAGGTGGCCTCGACTGATTAGATCTTTTTAAAATACTTATATTGGTGCATTGTAATTATACATCATACCGAGGTTTCAAGTGATAGGGATATAGGGATATACATGCACACACACACAGCTCTTGGAGCACTTCCCGCCGGCTCCCACCACCTCCCTCCCCTTCCCCGAAGATGTCTTCCAGATCAGCATTGGTAATTTCATATACATACATCGCATTATTTAAACTATTCCTTTCTTTTCGTCTCTATCCCCCTCCTCCCTCCACTAACCCCCTCCATCACTCCATGGGAGTCTCTGCTCTTCTCTCTGAGGTTAGCCTTGTCTCCCAATTTCTCCCTAGCTTCCACAGATGAGAGAGAACACACAACCATTCACTTTCTGAGACTGGCTAACCTCGTTTCGCACAATATTCTCAAGTTCCACCCATTTTCCTGCAGATGACATAATTTTGTTCTTCTTGGGCCACTGGGGACAGAGCTCATAGTTTCAATCCTCTGGGACCAGCCCCGGTCCTGAAGCTAACAAGGGCCTATCCCGGGCCACCCCATTAGCAGTAACCAGGTGTGGTCAAAGGGCTTACTTGGAGTAACATCTGTCACTCACGGAATCCCAAGCAATTCAGATGTTCAGTGCCAGGGATTGAAGACAAAGACCAAATGCTGTTTTTTGTCTTTTTTCTTTTCTTTTTTTTTTTTTTTTTGCGGTACCGGGGATTGAACCAAGGGGCAGTCTACCTCCATGCTACACCCCCGGCCCTATTTTTTATACTTTATTTTGAAACCGGGTCTCACGAAGTTGCGGAGGGCCTCACTAAGTAGAGAGAGAGAGAGAAACAGGGAGAGAGAGAGAGAGAGAGCTGAGGCTGTCCGTGAACCTGGATCCTCTGGTCTCCGCCTCCCAAAGTACTAGGATTACAAGCGTGCGCCACCACGCCCGGCTGTCTTTTTTCTTAACCACAAGTATGAGGGCCTGAGAGCTCAAGAATCATTATCCCCTCTTTTGAGAATCATTAAAAATACAAAATACCTCATCTAGAAACCACTATCTGCCTGGGCAAAACTCACTGATTGCCCATAAGGAATTCATAAAAAATGACCACAGAAACCAACACCGGCAGAGAAGATGCCCCAAGAAGTCTTTTGTCTCCTGAGCCCACACACCGTGGGCCCCCATTTCTAGATTGGCACCCCAGGCTGCCTGGTCCCCTCCCCCACCCGCCCTGTTCGGGGTGTCTGGTGACCCACCTCCAGGCCCCTCTGGGGGTGCTCCAGGGTTCCACTTTCACCTGACTGGGGCTCTGAACCCAGGAAGCTGAACCCACAGCCCACCTTCACCCCTGGCCGCCACATTCTACAAGGCATCCCTCAGGATCCACGGGGACTGGCTCTCACATCCCCTGTGGGTACCAAAATCTGAGGATGCCGGGCATGGTGGTGCACACTTGTAATCCCAGTACTTTGGGAGGCGGAGACCGGAGGATCCGGGTTCGTGGCCAGCCTCAGCTCTCTTGGTCTCTCTCTCTCTCTCTCTCTCTCTCTCTCTCCCTGTCTCTCTCTCTCTCTCTCTCCCTAGTGAGGCCCTCCGCAACTTCGTGAGACCCGGTTTCAAAATAAAGTATAAAAAATAGGGCCGGGGTGTAGCGCGGAGGTAGAATGCCCCTGGGTTCAATCCCCGGTACCGCAAAAAAAAAAAAAAAAAAAAAAAATCTGAGGATGCTCAAGTCCCTCATCTAAAATGGTATGGGATTAGCTGGGCGCAGTGGCGTATACCTATAATCCCAGGACTCGGGAGTCTGAGACAGGAGAATCACAGGTTTGAGGCCAACCTCAGCAACTGAGCAAGACCCTCAGCAACCTAGCATGACCCTGTTTCAAAACAAAAATTAAAAGGGCTGGGGCTGGAGGGGGAGGGGCTGGAAACTGTCTCAGAGGAAGACACTTGAACGGAAAACAGAAAGGAGTGGCGAAGAGGGCTCCAGGCACGGGGTCTCAGCAAGTGCAAGGGCAGGCATGGTAAAGAACCCAAAGTTACCAGGCATGGTGATGCACACCTGGAACCCCAGTAACTGGGAGGCTAAGACAGGAGGATCACAGGTTCAAAACCAGCCTCAACAACTTAGCGAAGCTCTCAGCAACTTAGTAAGACCCTGTTTACAAATAAAAAATAAAATAGGGCTGGGGGTGTAGCTCAGAGGTAGAATGCCCCTGGGTTCAAACTCCAGCATCACACACACACACACACACACACACACACACACGAATCTAATGTTGCCAGGAGAGGTCTAGCTATGCACTCAGCTCCCAGGGTGTGATCCACAGGACACCCTTGGAGCGTCCTGCCCAACAAGGTGCCTCTGCTTACCAGAGAGTGGTAGTGCAATTCAGGGCATGGACTTTGGGTCCCCTTGCATCGGTCGACCATTAAAGAAGAAAAATAAAAAAGGCCCATGTGATAGTTCATTTTCCATGCAACTGGACTGGACCCCAGGGCACCCAGGTAGCTGGTTACATGTTATTTCTGGGCATGTCTGTGAGGGTATTTCCAGAAGAGGGTTTAGCTTTTGCACTGGTGGGAGTGTAGAGCGGGCATCTTCCCCAAGGCAGATGGACACCATCACTCTTCCGAGGGCCTGAACAGAACGGAAAGGCAGAGGGTGGCTGGAGTCCCCTCTGCCTGGAAATGCGTGAGCCAGCACGTGGACGCTATCCTGCCCTCGGCGCTCCTAGTTCTCAGGCCTTCAGGCTCGGGGAGGAATCCACAGCATCCTCCCTCTGGCTCATGGGCCTTCGTACCACCTGGCTGACTCTCCCGTCTCCAGCTTGCAAAAGCAGGTCCCTGAGTTCCTCCAACCTCCATAACTATGTGAGCCAATATCTTATAACACTTCCTTGCCGGGCGTGGTGGTGCACGCTTGTAATCCCAGTACTTGGGAGGCTGAGACTGGAGGATACGGGTTCACAGCCAACCTCAGCTACTTAGTGAGGCCTCCGCAACTTAGTGAGACCCTGTTTCAAACCAAAGAATAAAAAATAGGGCTGGGGCTGTAGCCAGGAGGTAGAATGCCCCTGGATTCAATCCCCAGTACCACAAATAATAATAATAATAAAATAATAATACTTTCTTTCCTTCTTTCTACCTATAAATACATAAGTAAATATATGTGTGCATATTATTATATTATGTAATGTATTATTATATAATATCCTTATATAATATATTATTATAATTTTCATATTAATATATATTACTGGTTCTGTTTTTCTGGAAGATCCCGATGATTCCCAGGCATCCCTGGTTTAAATATCCCCTGTGAATAACATTTTGGTGGCAAAAAGAGTTTCTTTCCTTAAGGAGAGTCTTCTGTTCTGAATAACCAAGTGGGAATTCATGGGGTGGGGCGGGAATCCTTAATAAAACAAACTAGACAATTTAAGTTAAGAATCAACATCTCGGGGCCGGGGTACATACAGCTCAGTGTCTAGTAGAGCGCTTGCCTCACATACAAAAGGGTTGGGTTTCATCCTGAGTAGCATACACACACACACAAATAAATAAATAAATAAATAAAAATAAAGAGAGAGAGAGAAGAAAACAGAATCCCATCTTTGGGTGGGCCCTAAAACTGCCATTTTCAATTTAAGTTTCTAAAAGGATACAACTTACAAATGTCTCACTTATCCCAAATTAGGCCTCCTGAAAATGCACTTGGGCCAGGTGGCACCACATCTGACAGCGGCCATGAAGGTGGGGTAGCTATTAGAAAAATGTCTAATTCTGGCATATTGTCACACAGCATTTGCAAAGTCCCCAGGTGACCGGGGCTGGCCGGGGCTGCGTGCAACGGTTGCCGGTTGCCGGTTGCCCGTTGCGTGAGGGAGGCCTTTGCTGTGGCAGCCAGGAGCTGGCCTTGGGCCTGCAGGGCGGGGACCTGAGACAGCCCAGGTCTCTTCTCCACTGAGGATGACCTCCGAAGCCCTATTGTGACTTAGATCAGAGCCATCAACACTGCAATCCACGCCCGGATGCGGCAAACACTACAAATAAGCCTCTTGGCCAAGCTGGAGACAGGCTGCTGATACTCCTAGAAGCCCCAGAGCCGTGCCCCGCCCTCACTGTTTCTGGGACTTTTGGGGACAAAGCGGCCAGCTCTCTCACTGAACTGGTATTCAGGCTTCCCAACAAGGCGGACACCAACCATCTGCCCAGCGCAGTCACGCCGGCCCCAGGGGCTCCTCCGCAGGAGTGGCCACAGTCACACATATCGCTCTGCAAAGCTGCCTCGTCCTGCCCAGAAGAGCAAAAAAACCCGTCTGCAGGGCGCTGATCGTTCTCTGCAGATGCCCTGCCAGTCCTGACTCGCCCTCCATGAAGCTCTATGGGGAGCCCTGGGAGTGCACAAAGACCCGGGGGAGCCACACGTGGGGGTGCCCAGCGCTGCCCATCCTCCCCGTGCCACGCCCAGCCACCACGCCTGGCCACCTCTGACGTGGTCCTAACACTCCCTTCAGGAGCCCAGGGTTTGGCCCCTTTGCCTGCAAGAGCCTGGGCCCCAAAGGGAAAGCCCCGCCCTGACGGGACCCCCCCACCCATGGTGAAATGCCTTACCTTGACCAGCTCCTTGAACTTGGGGTCCTCCTTGGAGGTGGGGTCGATCATCGTGCGCTCCTCATTCTCCTCTGCCAGGGACAGAAGGGGCCTGGTTAGCACTTGTGGGGTGGAAGGGAGGTCGGGGCAGCCAGGTCCCCCCTTACAAGAGAGTGGGAAACGGGCCAGGGAACAGAGACCCAGTCATTTTCTCTGCAAAGACTTGCCCAACTGCCAGCCTTGTGTGCCCCCGCCAAAATAAAAGTAAAATCACATAGCAGTTGATCCAAACCACTCCCATTGGGGAAGAGGGGTGCATTCATGGAGACCTGAGGGGCATCCCTGTCCCTGCTGGGGACCTGATACAGGGGAAACACTTATGCCCCAGCTCGTCCCTGCAGGCACTGCTAAGAAATACACAGAGCCGGGTGCAGTGGCTCACACCTGTGATCCCAGTACTTGGGATGCTAAGACAGGAGGATTGCAGGTTGGAGGCCAGCCTCAGCAACTTAGCGAGACCTTCAGCAACTTAGTGAGACCCTGTTTCAGAGTCCTAAAAAATTTTCTGAGCGTAGTGGCACACGCCTGTAATCCCACTACTTGGAAGGCTGAGAAAGGAGGATCACAGGTTCAAGGCCAGCCTCAGCAACTTAGCAAGACCTTATTTCAAAATAAAAAGGGCTTGAGGGTATATCTCAGATGTAGAAAGCCCCTGGGTTAAATCCCCAGTGCCAAGGAAGGAAGGAAGGAAGGAAGGAAGGAAGGAAGGGAGGGAGGGAAGGAGGGAAAGAAGGAAGGAAAAAAGGAAGGAAGGAAGGAAGGAAGGAAGGAAGGAAGGAAGGAAGGAGTCAAGACAGAAGCACAAAATGGAAAATGTATGATGAATTAAGCAAGAAAAAAAATTTAGTATGTGTTGTCAGATGTAAAACAGTACATACAAAAAATATCAAAAATAATTTTAAAAAGGATGCCATTTCACAGTGAAATGGGCTCACCCCCTGTCTTCTTCTATCTGTTTCCCTAGTGTCTTTCCCTCCACGTTCCAGCCCGGATCCCACTGACAACAGGGAACCAGCAAACGGGTCAAGGGGAGAGTGCCGGGAGGCTGGAAGGGAGTGGACTGCAGAGGGAAAGACACAGGGGCCAGTTGAGACCCAGTGCAGAAAGGACTGACATCCCATGGAAGCCAGGGTGTGGAGAACCACTGGCCACAGCAGGGAGGAGGGAGAGAGGCCTCAGGCTGCACGTGCCGTCCAGCATGGGGACCTGGGCAGAGGGTGTGCCTGGAGGGCACTATGCCAAGCCTCTCTTTCAAATAAAATGGGAAAAGAGCTGGGCACGGGGGCACATGCCTATTATACCAGGAGGCTGAGGCAGGAGGATTGCAAGTTTGAAGCCAGCCTGGGCAATTTAATGAGACCCTGTCTCAAAATAAAAATAAAAAGGACTAGCGCATAGCTCAGTTGTAGAACACCACTGGATTCATCCCACTACCATTACAAAAAAAAAGGGGGGGTGTGGTGGAGAAAGAGATGCAGTGGGGTTCTGGGCAGGGCCAGGTTCCTCATGACACACAGGTGGAAACGGCCGGGAAGCCGCAAAGACCAGGATCCCAGGGTCTTGACGATTCCCATGGGGCAGAGGATCCTGGGATGAAGGAGATATCTTGGGATGAAGGAGGATCAGGATGAAGATGGCTTTGAGTGAAACCGGCTTCGCCATCGATGCAATGCAACCTTCACAGAAGCAAGTGTTGAAATCTACAAGTGGAGACACCGTGCTTGGAGTCAGGCAGATGGATGCTTGCAGGGACCCTCCAGGCAAGAGCAGGGAGCACTCGGGGGGCCCTGCAATGTCCCCACTAGGGTCTCAGTAGCCGCCTGCTACCTCTTGATCTCTGAGATCAAGAACAATGTCCTCCACATCCCTGCAGGCCCCTCTGATCCTCACTCCCGGCTTTCTCCTTTGGGCCACCTGCTCCAGGGCCTTGGCATGTGCCGACCACTGCCTGACACACCTGCTGCACGCACCCTGCACCCCTCAGCTCTCCACTCCAGAGCCTTCCCTCAACCCAAACAACACCAGATGCTCCGAGGCAGCTCTTCCGCCCACCGGTCCCTGTCCTGAGCCCTTCTGCCTCCGTCAGCACCGTGTGGCTGTGTGATCCGTGCTCGAGAACCTCTGTGGACCATCGGGTGTCTAAGGAAAGCAGCAATGATTCTGAAGTTGACTCTCCCCACACCTCGCCTGTTACAGTTAGATATAAAATGCCCCCTAAAGAGCTCATTTATTAACATTCAGGACTGATACAGTTCAGTCACGAGGGTGGTAATGCCAGCTGTGGATAAAATCCGTTGTAATGGATTTATCTGGGTGGTGGCCTGGGCTGGGAGGGTGTGGCTGGAGGAGGTGGTCCCTGGGGGTGCGGCCTTGGGGATTCTATACGGTTCCTCCTCCCTGGCTCACTCTCTTGCTTCCAGCCTCCATGATGTGAGGAGCACAGCCCATGCTCTCCCTCTCTCCACTTCCCGCCACCATGCCCTGAGATCTGCGGCCTCACGTGGATTGAACCTGAGACCGTAAATGTTGGGAGCCATCTTAGCACCGCACACTGAGATTAACATCTTGGACCGGCTCAAGGTGAGTACACAGTACTGGCTGGGCGGGATTTCTCCACAAGCAGACAAACTCCGAGGGACGTGATGGAATCGATATAGTGTGGTCTTTAATGTCTTCTCCTTCCAGTAACGCTTAACCCTTCCTTCCTCTAAGTTTGTCACATGACTGCCTCTCTGTCTTTCCTTATCTTGACTCGTGACAATTTGCCGGCTTCTGTGTTTAATCGTCTTTTATGATGCCATGTTTAAAGCATCTATAAAAGTAAAGTGCTGACTGCAGGAGGCCAGGAGACTCAAGATGTCTCCTCTCCTATTATTAAATACAATTTTCTCCATATTATCATATCTGACTCTGTTTCATTTCGAGCGAGAGACTTCTTGTTGGCAACAGCCTAGGACAGCAGCTTCCCGTGGCAGGACTATGGAATAGTTAGCTTCCGCGATGCATAAGAAAATAAATCTTCTTTTCTCTAAATTACCTGGTCAGTCTTTGAGATTATAGCTGTAAGAATGCTAATGGAAACAGGGCCTGACGGTGAGCTGGGCAGTGTTTTTGTAGGAAAGAGGGCAGGAGGACAGGAAGCAGGTGGCAGCCTCCCATTAAGGCAGGGGCCCTCGGGACACCCACAGACCTGGGGGCACCAGGGGCCCACGGGTGAGCAATGCCATGGCCACCAAAGGTAGGTCACCATCCCCCAGGTCTGGGGTAACACGTACTAGCCAAACCCAAATCTCACTTCTCTTCACCTCAGCAAGAGGTAGGGATGTAGGGTTGCAGTTTAAATCTTTTTTTTTTTTTTTGGTACTAGAGATTGATCCCAGGAGCATTCTCCCTGTGAGCTATACCGCTAGCCCTTTTTATTTTGAAATGATCTTGCTAAGTTGCTGAGGGTCTCACTAAGTCGTTGAGCCTGGTCTCAAACCTGTGATCCTCCTGTCTCAGCCTCCTAGGTCCTGGGATGATAGGAGTGCACCACCATGCCCAGTTTGTAGCTTAAATAGTGAGTGGGAGATGGGCATGGTGGTGTACGCTTGTAATCCCAGTACTTGGGAGGCTGAGACCAGAGGATCCGGGTTTGTGGCCAGCCTCAGCTACTTAGTGAGGCACTCCACAACTTAGTAAGACCCTGTTTCAAAATAAAGAATAAAAAAAATAGGGCTGGGGGTGTAGCCCGGAGGTAGAATGCCCCTGGATTCAATCCTCAGTACCGCCAAAAAAAAAAAAAAACGAGTGGGGGTTGAACCCTGCCCCACCCATGGGCATGTCCAGAAGACAGCAGATGGCTTCCCGCCTGGCATGGGATCAGCCCCATGTTCAGGGCTGTGGGCAGGGCCTGCCTCTCCCACCTCGGGAGAGGGCTTCCCATCTCAACCACAAGAGCCCGGGCCAGCCCCGGGGGCCACAGGCAGGAGTCTAAGCCTTGAGCATTTGCTAGCTGAGAGGCCTCAGAAAAGCGCTTTCTCTCTGTGCCCCGGCATCCTCCTCTGTGAAACCAGTACAGTGATACAACCCGCCGCACAGGGTCGCCAGGGGGAACCGAAGAGGAGGGGACATTTGAAGTAGATTCTTTTTTTTTTTTTGCAGTACTGGGGATTGAACCCAGGGGCATTCTACCTCTGAGCTACACCCCCAGTCCTAATTTTTAATTCTTTATTTTGAAACAGGGTCTCACTAATTTGTAAAGTGCCTCACTAAGCAGCTGAGGCTGGCTGCAAACCTGCGATCCTCCTGCCTCAGCCTCCCAAATACTGGGATTACAAGGGTGCGCCACTACGCCCAGCTGAAGTAGATTCTTGATACTGACTATGATGGTCATGCTCTGAGCCCAGAAGAGATTAAATACGTAAAGGGGAGTTTGTAGCCGGGCGTGGTGGTGCACGCTTATAATCCCAGTACTCAGGAGGCGGAGACCGGAGGATCCAGGTTCGCGGCCAGCCTCAGCTACTTAGTGAGGCCCTCCGCAACTTTGTGAGACCCAGTTTCAAAATAAAGGATAAAAAATAGGGCTGGGGGTGTAGCGCAGAGGTAAAACGCCCCTGGGTTCAATCCCTAGTACCGCAAAAAAAAAAGGGGGGGAGAGTTTGTGAACAGAAAAACGCTCAGCAAGTGAGCTCGTTTCCACGGCGGGTGTTTATTCTCAGGCAGATGGCGCCTCGTCTCGTGAACACCCTGAGGATCCTCCTGGACCCGCCTGGCGTTGACCCACAGGCCGTGGCTGGAGCACGTGTCAAGCAGCCGCAGGGGTCCCAGCGATGAGCCGGCAAAACTCTGCCCACGCAGGCAGGCCCCAGCCTGCATGCCGGACCCGGCTTTTCTGGGGCCGGGTGGTCCAAGAGCAGCTGCCTGGCCTGCGGCTTCAGCCAGCCTGAAGACCATCAGCGACAGCCACCAAGCGCCGAGGTGCGCTCTTACAGGAGGAAGGAGAGAAAGCACCATGGCCCTTCCGGATCTGGGGAGCCGGGTCAGCTCTTGGCTCCAGGCCGTTGGCTAGTGAACCTGCTCACCCCTGCTCTGCGCCCTGCGAGCTCTTGCCGGCCTGGCCTCAGCCCAGAAACTGGATGGATGGACTGGGACATCCCTCTGAACTGGGGTTTAGAAATAAGCAAAATGTCCGGGTGTGGTGGCACACACTTGTAATCCCAGTACTTGGGAGGCTGAGACCAGAGGATCCGGGTTCGCGGCCAGCCTCAGCTACTTAGTAAGAGGCCCTCCGCAACTTAGTGAGACCCGGTTTCAAAATAAAGAATAAAAAATAGGGCTGGGGGTGTAGCTTGGAGGTAGAATGCCCCCGGGTTCAATCCCCGGTACCGCAAAAAAATAAATAAATAAATAAGCAAAATGTTCTATACTTGCTTTTCAGACCGCCTGGATCCCAGAACACGCTTCAAGGACTAAGTGCAGCCCATCGGTGTGCTGGCATCAGGCAAGGAGGGCAGGGGCCTTTCCACGGGGCAGGGGCCTCCAGCCAGCCCAGGCCTCGGGGCTGCTCTGCCAGGACAGAGGTGGGGGTGCATTGATCATGCACTTAACTGCGGTATTTTCTCTTGCTTTGAGATCCTGGGGCCCTGTCGACCCTGGAGAGACTGTCCGCGGGGCCAGCGATTCCTAGAGAAGGCGGATGACCTCCCTGGAGCTCACCTTGCGCAGGTAAACCAGCCAGGGCCCGTCCTCTCCTCTACTGGGCCCTCATGGAGCCCTTGAGCTAACATTCCCCGACCTCGACAACCAGGCCAGGCCCCAGAGACCTCGTGGGCCACTGAAATTATTCAAACAGCCAGCCCTGAGCTTGTACATCCGGCCTCACCTCTACCTGCTCAAGAAAAGCTTTGGCCCGGCTCCTCCCACCTCTTCCCCATCCTGCAGCTTCCCAGGTGGGACTGTGACCGTGGCCAGCTACGTTCCCAGCATCAGCCATTCCTAACAGACCGTTGGCTTCGCCATGCCTGAGAGACAGTAACACTTACACCTGAAAACGGGGGCAGAAAGCTACATGAGAGGGCCGGCTCCTCCCCACGGGCCTCTGGACTCAGACCTGTACTCTGCGTGTGGAGCGGCAAGTTCCCAGCCGCAGCTCGCCCTGGGTAACTCTACCAGGGGCTTGAATGCCGAGGCAGACTGACTTGGCATCTCGTCTGTAGGAGGAGACAGCCACCATCTGCCCAGCACGACCATAAGGCGCACACTGTTAAATTAACTTATTTGTGCTAATAAAAATCACCACCTGTACACTTATCAAATTAAACCAGGGGCACATGGACTGACTGGGCCATGTCAGAGACACCAGGTCCACACACTTATCCAACACCGCAGATGCAGCCACCTGGATCCAAAATCCACCTTCCCAGGAGGGACGCCTAGCCGGGCTTTGGTGGAGCAAGCCTGTAATCCCAGGACTTGGGAGGCTGAGACAGGAAGATCACAGGTTTGAGGACAGCCTCAGCGATATAGTGAGACTCTCAGCAACCTACTGAGACCCTGTTTCAAAACAAAAACTAAAAGGGGCTGGGGGTGTAACGTGGAGGTAGAATGTCCCTGGGTTCAATCCCCAGTACCACAAAAAAAGGAGGGACAATGGACACTGCAGCGCAGCACCCCACTCTTCACCTTATCATGGACCACCTGGGGGTCTCATCACAGTGTCTGCCCAGGAGATGGCCCAAGATACCTTGCTGTGGCTGCCTCCCACCGCAGCGCTGTCCTCTGGGTCCTGGGCTTTAACATCTCCATACCGGGTTCCTTAACCTAATCCCTGGCCACCTGCAGTGACTCTGCCTGTAGTGACTGCATTTGAATTGACCGCTGCTCCTGGGAGTTGCCTGGGCTTCCCATCACCTAAACATCATCAACTGCTGGTGATGTGGGGTTTGAGTGTTAAGACAGGTCAGTGTTAGCGATTCAGATCAGAATGGAGCCCGGCAAGATGGCGGATTTGTAATCCCTACTTGGGAGGCTGAGGCAGGAGGGTCGCAGGTTCCAGGACAGCCTCAGCAATGTAGTGAGACTCTCAGCAACCTAGTGAGAACCTGTTTCCAAAAAAATAAAGTAAAATAAAAAGGGCTGGGGGTGTAGCTCAGAGGTAGAATGCCCCTGGGTTCAATCCCCAGTACAAAAAGAGAGAGAGAGATCGGAATGGAACAAAGAATTTGCGTTTGCTGTGAGCACGACTCCAGGTGAAACCAGGCGTCCTCGGCGAATCCACGCCGGTGAGACTGACCTCGCCAGGGATCTATCGACCGTCAATACATCCTGGCACGTGGCGAGACGCACACGTGTTGATCTGCGAATGGCACGGCTCGCTCACAGTGCTCTGAAGGCCACGGCGTGAGGTCTGATCACAGGTGTCTGTCAGGCCTGTCGTCGGTCCCATCGAGACCAACTCAACGCCACGGACACGCGCAGTCACGACAGGGCGGCCAGGAACCCACATTACCGAGCTGGGTGTCCTCGGGGTGAACGTCCACCACGGCGGGGGCCATCGGCGAGTTGATGGCGCTCTTGCCTTCTTCCTGCAGGTCACTCACTGTTGGGAAAAACAGAGAAAGAAAAACCAGGTCAGTCTAGATGGAGCGCCGTGGCCTCGCACGCCGGCGGCGGAGGCAGAGATGAAGGAACGTTCCCGAGTAGCTACCGCCCAGAAAGTCAGAGGCACGTTCTGCAGCTCGTCCCCAACCGGGCCCTGCCAGCCAGCCTGCTCATTAGAACACATGACAGAAGCACGGAAGCTTCTGGATGCTTCTAGAGGCTTCCAGAGGCTTCCAGACCGGCCCGATGCTGCTGTGATTACAGATTACACAGCAGCAAGTCCCCTTTGAATCCCCAAATCGTCCCCTGAGCTCCGTGTGCGACGATGTAGCAAATGCGAGGCAGCCTCATGAGTGAGTGGTCAACACACAGCGGACGCCTGAGTCTCCCTTTGCCCGCCTCCCTAACACACCCCAAGCGTCCCCACGGGGGACCCAGGCCGGCTAAGGAAAGGGACCAGATGCTAACAGCTATTTCTCACATAACTAATTACAAAGAGTATTTTAACCAGCAAAGATCCTTAAAAAGCAGAAAAGGAGCCGGGCGTGGTGGCGCACGCTTGTAATCCCAGTACTTTGGGAGGCGGAGACCAGAGGATCCGGGTTCGCGGCCAGCCTCAGCTCTCTCTCTCTTTCTCTCTCTCTTTCTCTCTCTCTCTCTCTCTGACTGTCTCTCTCTCTCTCTCTCTCCTCTCTCCTCTCTCTCTCTCTCTGTACCTAGTGAGGCCCTCCGCAACTTCGTGAGACCCGGTTTCAAAAATAAAGCATAAAAAATAGG
>PVJS01003618.1:0-32801 GCA_004027185.1 Glis glis
CACCGACCCCTCGGAGGCAGCGGAATGTCCAGACTCCTGGCCAGGCTGGTCCGTGGTGGGGGGGCCCGGGGAAGCCGCGCGTCTGGAACGTGAAGTCCCCCCGGTACCGGCCCCACAACTTGGGCGCCGCCTGAGCCCTCGAGCCCCACCCCGCGTGGCGACGCTCCCTTCCCGGGACTCCGAGGCGACCCCCAGACCCTCAGCCCGCCGTGCTTCCCAGGCGCCCCGAAGGCCGGCCTATCCGCTCCGGCACTGCCGTGGCGCTGGGGTCTCATCCCGGCCACAATCACCCCTTCTTCTGAGCCAACTACAAATGGTGGACCCCGCCTAAGCGAGCTCCAAACTCAGTGTCAACCCCTTGCACTTCACCCTGCAGACCTCCCCGGGACCCAGTCCCCCAGGTTGAGCTGGAGTCCATCCTTGGGGTTCATCCTCTCTACCTCTTCCCTGCCCCATCCCTTGTTTCAGCGGTCCGACTTGAACTTCCTTAAGACATTACCAACACCCTTGGGCTCTTTGACTTCAGGTAGTTTGCATTGAATTCAGCCTGGAGCTTATGATCGGTGGGGCTCAGACCTGAAAAAGATACACTTGTTCTTTCCTGAGAGTGGAAATTCCTTGTCAGCCCCTTCCTACACACACACCTCGCTCTTTTTTTTTTTTTTTTTTTTTTTTTTTGGTACTGGGGATTGAACCCAGGAGCATTCTACCTTTGAGCTACACTCCCAACTCCTCTTTATTTTTTACTTGAAACAGGGTCTCACTAAGTTGCTGAAGGTCTTAAGTTGTTGTGAGGCTGGCACACCTAGGTTTCCTTTCTCCTAAGAAGAGATATTTCTTTCTTTCTACAATGTTTTTCTCAGCACTAGAATATTGAAAGTTCTTCAAAACCAGTTATCCCTTGGTTTTTCCCCTGTGTCTCACAAATTCATTAAAAAATAAGGATTTTGCCAGTAGTGGTGGTGCATGCTTGTAATCCCAGTACTTGGGAGGCTGAGACAAGAATATCGCAGGTTCAAGACCAGCTTCAGCAACTTAGTGAGACCTTGTTTCAAAATATAAAATAAAATAGCGCTGGGTGTGTAGCTCAGCGGTAGAATGAACCTGAGTTCAGTCCCCAGTGCCACAAGGAAAAAAAAGGATTTTGAGGAATTGGTTTTCTAGTATAATGTGGACATACTTAGGATAGGTATATGTTACTCCCGTAGCAGTGTGGGCTTAGCCCTTTTATTGCTGCTTTATTGTGGTTGCCTGATTATTTGTATTCCCCCTGGATTGTGTGCTCTTTGAGGGAAGGAATAGTACGTAATTGAGGAATGAGTGATCTTAGGTTGCTTGCTAAGCAACCACTCCACCATTGAGTGACCCACACTCCTAACCTTGACTATAATTCTATAGAGTTATACTGTCCAGTACAATAACCAGTAGCCTCATGAGACTATAGAGCACTTGAAGTGTGACCTGTCCACCTTGAGATAGCTATAAGGATAAAAAGCACACTCGATTTTGGAGACTCAGTACAAAAAAAGAATGAAAAACATATCACTAATTTTCTATATTGATAACATGTTCAATGGTATTTTTTGATATATTGGATTAAATATACTAATTTCACCTGTTTCTTTGTACCTTTTTAAGTATGGCTACCAGCAAATATAAAATTGCATTCGTGGTTTGTATTATATTTCTACTGGACAGTGCTACTATAGAATAACAACCGGTCTGCCCTCCCCCCCTTTTTTTGTTGTTGTTGTCCTAGGGATTGAACCCAAGGGCATTCTACTTCCAAGCTACACCCCCAGATCTTTTTAATTTTTGTTTTGAATCAGGGTTTCACTAGGTTGCTGAGAGTCTTGCTACATTGCTGAGGCTAGTCTCGAACCTGCGATCCTCCTGGGATTATACGTTCATACCACTGCTCCCAGCATATCTCCACTTTTCACTCAGAACTTAGCAGCTGCCTAGAGGTCCCTTGGATGCGGAACCACCACACCTGGCCAGTCTCCCTCTTTAGATTGAACTTGAGGAAAGGGGCAATCTTAGTCATTCTTTTCCTACCTCCCTGCCTTGGGTACCTGGTACTATACCATATACATAGTAGTTTTAATAATTAATAACTAACAGTGATTAAGAACTTACCCTGTGCCCAGCACTGCTTTAAATACTTTTTAAAATATTAATTCATTTGATCCTCACCTTGCTCAACCCATGAGTCAGGTACTATGATTCTCCTATTGTAGTTGAGGAACCAAGGAATTTTAAGTGTCTTCTTCCAGGTATATAACTTTGGAACTGTATTCATACTCAGGTAGTCTAGCTCCACAGCCCACAATCTGACCCTGTCTAGTACACTGCCTCTTTTAAACATCAATTATTATCAAATGAATCTAGGCTTTCTATGAGTTCCTGGGTGATATCTCCCAACATTTTTTTTTCCAGCACTGGGGATTGAACCCAGAAGCATTCTACCTCCAAGCTATACCCCAAGCCCTATTTTTATTCTTTATTTAAAACAGGGTCTCACTAAGTTGCGGAGGGCCTCACTAAGTAGCTGAGGCTGGCCGCGAACCCGGATCCTCCGGTCTCAGCCTCCCAAGTACTGGGATTACAAGTGTGCGCCACCATGCCCAGCTTCTCCCAACATTTTTAAAATCCCCTACTTGACATAAGCTGGGCGGTGATCTGCATTGAGGAACTAGGACCATAAATAAATGTATCACCATAGTTTATCTGAAATACTGAAGGAAGCTTCTCTCCAAAGAACTTTAGGGCAAGATGCTTGGAACAGGACCTGCCGCCGCCACCGCAGCTACCACCACATCTAGCAACGTGAGCATTCTGCAGCAGTTTGCCAGTGGCCTGAAGAGCCGGAATGAGGAGACCAGGGCCAAAGCTGCCAAGGAGCTCCAGCACTATGTCACCATGGAGCTTCGAGAGGTTGGACTTCTCTGATGTGGGGCCAGTCATCATGGGATGTTTGGGCTAAATGTGCCATCACTGGTTTAGACTTCTTCTTCTTCTTTTTTTTTTTTTTTTTGCTGTACCAGGGACTGAACCCAGGGGGCATTCTACCTCCGGGCTATACCCCCAGCCCTATTTTTTCTTCTTTATTTTGAAACAGGGTCTCACTAAGTTGAGGAGGGCCTCACTATGTAGCTGAGGCTGGCCGCGAACCCGGATCCTCCAGTCTCTGCCTCCCAAGTACTGGGATTATGAGCGTGCGCCATCACGCCCGGCTTAGACTTCTTCTGACAGCTAAGTGAGGATTTTTGTTTTGGAAAGGCACCCAGCTTCTCACGTCCATATAATATACAGGATCCTTTGCATCGGTTGCACATTTCTGTGGTATTCTTGTGTTTATGATCACATTTTAGGAATCAGCACTTTCTTTTTTTTTTTTTTTTGCGGTACCGGGGATTGAACCCAGGGGCGTTCTATCTCTGTGCTACACCCCTGGCCCTATTTTTTTATACTTTATTTTGAAACCGGGTCTCACGAGGTTGCGGAGGGCCTAAGTAGAGAGAGAGAGAGAGAGAGAGAGAGAGAGACGGAGAGAGAGAGAGAGAGGTGAGGCTGGCCGTGAACCCGGATCCTCTGGTCTCCGCCTCCCAAAGTACTGGGATTACAAGCGTGCGCCACCACGCCCAGCAGGAATCAGCACTTTCTTTAATTTTTTTTCCTTTTTTCCCCACCATATACCAGCCCCTCAATTCTTTCTGTTTTGTTTTTGTTTTTTGGTACTGGGGATTGAACCCAGAGGAATTCTACCTCTGAGCTACACCCCCAGCCCTTTTTATTTTTTATTTTGAAACAGGGTTTTGCTGAGTTGCTGAGGATCCTAAGTTGCTGAGGTTGGCCTCAAATCTGTGATCTTCCTGTCTCAGCTTCCCAATTACTGGGATTACAGGCGTGCACTACCATGCCTAGATTCTTTCTTTTTTTTTTTGTGGGTGTGTATGTGTGGTACTGGGGATTGAACCCAGGAGCATTCTACTTCTGAGCTATACCTGCAGCCCTAATTTATTTATTTATTTATTTATTTATTTTTGCGGTACCGGGGATTGAACCCAGGGGCGTTCTACCTCCAAGCTACACCCCCGGCCCTATTTTTTATCCTTCACTGAAACCGGGTCTCACGAGGTTGTGGAGGGCCTCATTAAGTAGCTGAGGCTGGCCGCGAACCCGGATCCTCCGGTCTCCGCCTCCCAAGTACTGGGATTACAAGCAGCCCTAATTTATTTTTTATTTTGAAACTAAGTTGCTGAGGGCCTAAGTTGCTAAGGCTGGCCTCAAACCTGTGATCCTCCTGTCTCAGCCTCCCAAGTACTGGGATTATAGGCATGTGCCACTATGCCTGGCTTTGTTTTTTGCTTTTGAAACAGGGCCTCACTAGGTTCCTGAGAATCATGCTATGTTGCTGAGGCTGTCCTTGAACCTGTGCTCCTCCTGTCTCAACCTCCCAAGTATTGGGATTACAGGCATGCGCTAGCATGCCCAGCTTCTTTCTGTCTTGTAACAGTGATGATTGGGATGATGGGTTTGGAGAGTTGACAGCCTCAGGCTTTCTAAGTGGAGAATGGATTTAAGGTCCGAGATGGACCTGACCTTAACCTTGTACCCCTGGCTTAAGAGTAGAGACTGGGAGACGTTAGAATCTGTTCTGAGTGCATCTTCTTTTGCAGATGAGTCAAGAGGAGTCTACACGCTTCTATGATCAGCTGAACCATCACATTTTTGAACTGGTTTCCAGCTCAGATACCAATGAGAGGAAAGGTGGCATCTTGGCCATTGGTAAGGACAGTCTCTGAGAACAATAACAGCTAGGAATGAAGGGCACTCAACACTGCGTCCACTACATCCCATGCCTGCCGCTTAGTAGATGCTTGGCTCATCTTTGTTTAAACAAATCTTAGCCCTTTTTTTTTTTGCGGTACTTGGGATGGGGATGAAACCCAGGGGTGCTGTACCACTGAGCTACACCCCAGCTTGCCTTTCCTTCCTTTAGGGTCTAAGTTGCAGTCTCACACTTGAGATCTTCCTGCCTCAGCCTCCTTAGTAGATGGGATTGTAGGCATGCACCACTGTGCCCAGCTTGTTTAAAGAATTTTAAGAAGCTTATGACTTTTAGTGCACTTATTCGGGTATTAATTTTAGCAGCGGTCCAGGGATGAAGGAGGCAAAACAGGTATTTTTAGGTGTGGAAACTGAGTCTCAGCACCATTAAGTTTCTTTTCTCGACAGTTTACCAGCGCTGAGACTAGAGGCTAGCCTTCTTTTCACTACCCCACGTTGCCTTTGCAGGATCTGCTTTCACAGTAGAGCAGGGTTTTGTGTAGTGGGACTCACATATGGAAAAGTGGAATCAGGTACCGCTAATAAAAGGCAGGTCATTTTTCAGTCCTAAGGACTAGTCATCAATCCTGTGAGTTATTATTGTTCAGTCCTGGTTTGTTTTCCCTTTTTTTCTTGGGAAAACAAATTGTGTATGCTAAAATGAGATCATTTTGCTCCGTAAGTATTTCTGGTACAAATATCAAGTTTACTGGTTAAAATGAAAACTTTCCCCATCTTACCGTCTGTAAGGTTAGTCAAAGTAAAATAAAGGGGAGACGGGCCAGCTGTCAGCTGAGGCCCCGCGCACTCGGGCCAGCATGCGTCCCAGCATCACCTTTTGCCTTCTCTTTCCCAGCCAGCCTCATAGGAGTGGAAGGCGGGAACGCCACCCGAATCGGCAGGTTTGCCAATTATCTTCGGAACCTCCTCCCCTCCAGTGACCCAGTTGTCATGGAGATGGCATCCAAAGCCATCGGTCGCCTTGCCATGGCAGGGGACACTTTCACTGCTGAGTATGTGGAGTTCGAGGTGAAGCGAGCCCTGGAATGGCTGGGCGCTGACCGCAACGAGGGCCGGAGACACGCCGCTGTGAGTGTCTGCGGGGAGGAGCGCGGCCAGCGCTGGGGCGCGATGAGGACGTGTTGGGGTCCCTTGTTTCCTTCCGAGGCTTGTCCTTGGGAAAAACTGGTTTGATGGGCCACGACTCCAAGCCGTGAAATGAGATGGGTTCTGTTTGAAAGAGAGAGAGGATCCAGGCGTGGGTGTGCTGGGGTTCAGAGCATCGCTCAGATACTCGGCTCCCCCTTCAGGAGGCAGCACTATGAGGAGGGAGCATGCATGTGGACCCTGATTCGAATCTTGGCTTTGGCACTTGTAAGTCTTGTATTTGGCACTCTTTGGCCTTTAGTTTCTTCTCTGTGAAATGAAAATAATAACAAGATTGAACATCAAACAGTATTATTCACTCAATAACTATTTATTGAATATGTGGTATGCTTCAGACCCAGTTCTAGGCTGTCAGTATAGTGGTATAGAAAGGTCAGCCATGTCTGCCCTTCAGAGCTTATGTTCAAACGTTACTAGCATTCTGTGTTTGTAAACAGCTTAGAGTAGTGAACACCGAGCTGCTCGATGGGTTTATTTTGCCTCCTCTAGCCCCACACTTTCCTAGCTAGAAGGGTAAGTCTTCTCTTTTCCTTGGGTGTAGAGGCTCTAGAACAACAGGAGATTGTCATGAGGAAACAAAACTCCTGATATGAACAAGAGTTCTCAGTTTGCCCTTCTCTCCCAGGTCCTGGTTCTCCGCGAGCTGGCCATCAGTGTCCCCACCTTCTTCTTCCAGCAAGTGCAGCCCTTCTTCGATAACATTTTTGTGGCCGTGTGGGACCCCAAGCAGGCCATCCGCGAGGGAGCCGTAGCTGCCCTTCGCGCCTGTCTGATTCTCACCACCCAGCGGGAGCCGAAGGAGATGCAGAAGCCGCAGTGGTACAGGGTGAGGAAATGGCTCCCTTCCAGCCCCAGCAAAGCACGTTTACCTAGGGAATCCCCGCTACAGGCCAGCCGCCCTGGCCACAGAGCCTGCGTCACACTTGGCTTGGCCTTGCACAAGTTTATTATGCTCAGTAGGAATCAGTATTTACTTTATCATTGCGTTTCATTAAAGCAAGGATCCACTGAGAGCCACACCATTTTACGTATCAGTAAGAATGAAAATAGGCCAGGTAAACTATGCCTCAGTGTCTTATCAAAATTAGAAGACATCTCCTTTCAGAGATGTTAAGATATGGAGAAATAGGTGTCTCAGAGTCAATCAAATATAGTCGGTACTAATTTAGAAAGTTCCAGTTCCCTCTGTTCCAGTGTCATGAGTCCCGTGCCGAGGGAACTTAATAATGCGGCATGTATCACAAAAGGAGCCCTGAAGCCACGCATGGTGGTGCACACCTGTAATTCCAGTACTTGGGAGGCTGAGACAGGAGGATCGGAGGTTCACAGCCAGCCCCAGCAACTTAGTGAGGCCCTCCGCAACTTAATGAGACCCTGTTTCAAAATTGAAAAGAAAAAGAAAAACATGGGGCTGGGAATGTGGCTCAGAGGTAGAATGCCCCTGGGTTTGATCCCCAGTAGTGCGCATGTGCACACAAGCCCGAACATGTCGGGAGACCCGGGTTCCATTCTTGCCTTGGCTGTATGACCTTGGACAAATCACTGAATTTCTTTGATCCTGTTTTTTTAGCTATCAGGTAGGAATGACAGTGGTGTCTGCCTCAAGGGCTTCTGAGAATTGAAGCTAAATTAAACAAGAGATTGATTAGTAAGAGATTGATAAGTCAGTGTCGTTGATGCTGGCACAAGGCACTGGACAGGTACCGTAACATCGCAATCCCTGTAGCGATGGGGCGGGCCTGTGTTCTTTCTGCCTTTGGACACTTGGTAATCAAGGTATCCGGTCTCTCCATAGCACACTTTTGAAGAAGCAGAGAAAGGGTTTGACGAGACCCTGGCCAAAGAGAAGGGCATGAATCGGGATGATCGGATCCACGGAGCCCTGCTGATCCTCAACGAGCTGGTCCGAATCAGCAGCATGGAGGGCGAGGTGAGATGCTACGCCAGGAGTCCGGGCTCTCCTGTGCCGTCTGTGAGCAGGCAAGGAGAGGTCCTTGCCCTCATGGAGCTAGATTTTGTAGAGGGAAACAGTAAACAAGTCAAGAAAATAATTCCAGATAGCAACAAGTCCTGTGAAGAAAATGAAGCAAGCACTAGGACAGACCGAGGTGGTGGGGGAGGGAGAGTGGAGGGTCGGGAGCCCTCCCTGAGGTGGCGCATGTGAGTGAGATCTGCTGACACGTAGGAGCCACCTTGCAGCTGGCGGGGGACTGTTTCCCAGGCAGAGGCTGTGAGAATTTGACACGCTGATGAAACACAAAGAAAGGAAGTGTGGCTTGTGCATCTTGAGCTCGGAAAAAGGCAGGAGGTGGAGTCAGAGAGGAAGCAAGGGGTCAGATTTACAGGCCTCGTGGTTCTTGGTAAACACCAGCTTTTATTCTGCCACAGTGGCAGGTGTTGGAGGTGTGCACACAGGGGCATGATGAGGTGTCATGCATTTCTAACATCCACTGGCTGATTGTGGGGACAAATGTGTGGAGAGGTAGGAGTGAAGAAGCAAGGAGTTAGGTGTGTTAGCTCCAGAAGATGCATTTAAAAATGCAGGATTTCATTAGGGAAATAAGAGAAAACAAGAGGGAGCTGAGTTCATAGTGCTACCTGCCCTGAGTGAACAGGAGAGGAGAGAAAAGCTGGATGGAGGCATCCTAGTCTACTGAGCCAGGCCCTCGTGACAACTTCAAGCCAGAGCCAATCAGCAGAGCAGGCTGAGGCCCAGGAGCAGGCCTGCCTTAGCACTGTGTGGTGTTCTGTTGCTGCCTGGGAGCAGTGCAGGGAAATGGCAGCCTGTACAGACTCGGGGATGGACCTCAGCGCAGCTGCTGCAGCCCTTTAGCATTCAGGCACCTTGTGTTTGGAGGTGGCGTTCTCACAGACTCGGGGATGATCTCAGCGCAGCCGCTGCAGCCCTTTGGTGTTCAGGCGCCTTGTGTTTGTGTTTGGAGGTGGTGTTCCCACAGACTCGGGGACGGACCTCAGCGCAACTGCTGCAGCCCTTTAGCATTCAGGCGCCGTGTGTTTGGAGGTGGCGTTCTCAGGCTGCCGCGGGCAGCTGCAGCAGTAGCCTGGCTAAGCCACAGGGCTGGCTTCAACTGGCACAGCAGTGCAGATACTGAGAGGGTTGGATTCAGCATGTATTTGGGAGAAAGAGCCCCATCTTCAAGACCTCCTGTGAGCATCTGTTGGGTGGGATTTCATCCCAGGGTCTCCTGCGTTAGTAGACACAGCAGTCACTTGGAAGTAGCTGTGCCCTGGGTGTGGGGCAGCACACACAGCTGGAGAACGTGTCCTCTGCACGCTGTGACAGGCAAGTGACTTCACCCTGCGGCCTCCTTCTCACTTGTAGCAGGCTCTTGCCCACCTCGTCGGGCTCTTGTGAGATGTCCGTATACAGTGAACTGCCCACAGAGCCGCTGACACCCAGCAGACGTTCTAGACGGGGGCTCTCACAGGGCCCCCGCTTGAGGTTGGCATGCTGCTTTCTCCTAGCGCCCAGGCAGCAGGGGAGCTCTGTTTCCTCCGGGTAAAACAGGATGTGTCTCCTAACACATGAGGTTGTTGTCAGACTCAAGTGCAAGAGTTCTCTTGAAGGTGCTTTGTTAATTATGAAGAACTACTCAAACACAAGGATTATAATTTCAGGATTTGTTCACTCAGTTAACATATATTAGTTGAGCCCCTAGTGTGTGCCCGCAACATCATGCCCTAAGAGCGAGTGCATGATGAACAAACGCAGCAATGAGCAAAACAAGTTCCCTTCTAGAGGGGGAGACAGACAGTACCCAAATATATAAAAATATATTGTTATAAGTGGTTTGGTGATACGCACTGTAGAGACCAGTGTGGCAGGGAAGGGGAATAGAGAACGCTCAGGTGGGTGTGTGAGCACAGTCGTGAAGGAGGTGAGCAGAAGGCCGCACCAGTGTCTAGGGAAGGGCATTCCAGATGGCTGATTCAGCCAGTTCAAGGCTCCAAGGGCCGAGACTAACGTCACATCCTGACACGGTCTTATCCTGATGTGCTGGAGTCCTCGGAGAGAACCTGCTGGTCTTGACTCACTAGCAGGGGCAACCAGTGCCCGTTAGCGCCCAGACCAGAAACATTCCCCACCCCCACCCCCAAAAGAGGAACTTGCTTTAGACACAGTCCCCAAAGACACTTTCTGAAAATAAAAACGAAAAAGAATATGAAAAAAAAGGCTCCAAGGCAGGGGCAGGCAGGTCCACGTGGGAGCAGCAAGCACGCCCCCGTGGCTGGGCAGAGTGAGTGGGAGAGAGGTGCCGGGGAATGGGCTCATGGGAACATGAGGGCAGGGCAGGCGCGCATCACATGGGTGTCAGGAGGCCACAGGTGGACTCCGTGCAGTGCAAAGCTATTTGTGGGTTTTGAGAAGGAGTGATAATCGACTCATGTTTCAGAAGGATCCCTCTGGCCACTGTTGAGAATGGATTGCTGGAGGGCCCAGGGCTGCAGTCAGGCATCCAGACAAGAGGGAACTGCAGCCGTCTTCCCAGCTCAGACCACAGCTCAGACTGCTGTGGTGGTGCAGAAAGCGGCGGGGTTCTGAATTGGGGATTTGCTGATCAATTGGAGGTGGGCGGAGAGAAAGAAAAGTTAAGGTCTTTGGCCTGAGCAATGGGAAGGATGGAGTTGCTGTGTCCTGATACAGGAAGACTGAGGTGGGGGAGGGAGCAGGTTAGGAAGGAAGGTCAGGAGTCTGTTTTTGTTTGTTTGTTTGTTTTTGCGGCACCGGGGATTGAACGCAGGGGCGTTCTACCTCTGCGCTACGCCCCCGGCCCTATTTTTTATACTTTATTTTGAAACCGGGTCTCACGAAGTTGCGGAGGGCCTCGCTAAGGAGAGAGAGAGAGAGAGAGAGAAAGAGAGAGAGAGAGAGAGAGACAGGGAGAGAGAGAACGAGAGAGCTGAGGCTGGCCGCGAACCCAGATCCTCCGGTCTCCGCCTCCCAAAGTACTGGGATTACAAGCGTGCGCCACCACGCCCGGCTAGGAGTCTGGTTTTGAACATGTTAAGCTGGAGATGCCTGTTGGGCATTTGATGAGATAGTGAGTAGTTCTGGGTAGAGATCTTAGGAGGAGAAATGATGTGGGAGTCGGCAGCATGGAGATTTTATTTCAGACCATGAGACTGGATGAGAACCACAAAGGAGCTAGTGTAGTGGGGGAAGGAAGGGGTCTGTGAACCTGAGGCGAGGAGAGGAAGAGGAATGGAGGGACACTGAGAAGAGCAGCCAGGGAAGGTGGAGAGCCCAGAGAATTTGGGGTTCAGGGAGCCAAGTGAAGAAGGGTCTGGAGGAAGAGGAAATAGCAGTTGGGTCAAATGCTGCAAATAAGCCACAGGAGATGAGGCCTGAGAATTGACCACTGGAGTTAGCAGTATAACAGCCATCGGGGACCTTGATAACAACAGTGGACAAGATTTCTTTTTTTTTTTAACGGGCTTTTATTGGTGCATTGGAGTCTTACATCGCAATGAATATCTATTTGATGTTAACATACATGCACACAGCTCTTAGTGTCCCCCCTGCCTCCCCCCACCTGTATGAAGTACCAAGAATGATGCTGGTATATTTTCACATGTACATATTGTTTATGATAGTAATTCCATTAATTCACTTCTTTCTTGCCCTCCCCCTTCCCTGTACCACTTCCCTTGTTCCGCTGAGGGTTCTCCATTATCAACCAGAGTCCCTTGTGTGACCCTACTACTCCTTAGGTTGCACATATTAATGAAAACATATGTCCCTTCTTTTTTTGTGATTGACTGATCTCGCTTAACATAATGTTCTCCAGATCCTTCCACTTTCTTGCAAATGCTGTTGTTTTGTTCTTCTTTATTGCTGAGTAGAATTCCATTGTGTGTATTTCCCACAATTTTGTAATCCACTCATCTGTTGATGGACACCTAGGTTGGTTCCATAATTTGGCCACTGTGAATTGTGCTGCTATGAACATGGGTATGCATATATTACTGTAGTTTTCTGGTTTCAATCCATTTGGTATGATACCCAGTAGTGGTATAGCTGGATCATATGGTGGGTCCATTCCCAGTTTTCTGAGGAATCTCCACACTGATCTCCATAGTGGTTGAACTAGTTTGCAATCCCACCAACAGTGTAGAAGAAGTGGACAAGATTTCTGAAAAATGAAAATATGTGTGTTGAGAAAAACTTGGAAGTTTGGAAAACGTTCATATTTTTCTCAGTGTGAACTGTTGGAGGAGGAGTTAAACAGCTTTTCAGGAAGGGTTCTCAGCCAGAGGGATTATTCCATACCTCCTGTGGACCAGGATTATGAGAAAGTTACTAGGCTGAGTTCCTACCTCGGTTTCTGGGGAGAAGAAAGAGACTAGGACATCTTTGAGCAGGGTGCTGGCATGGGGCTGCCCTCGCCTTTGCAAGAGGCTCACTGCCAGGACCTTAGGTCTGTAGTTACAGCAAATACTCCTTCCCAGACCTGGCAGGGAACCCTCAGAGGCAAGAGCCCTGGGCAGCCAGCACCCTGCGGCTGCTTCGTTGTTCAGCAGGTGGTGCTCTTCTCTCTAAAACAGAACAAAACCTGGTCCCCTGCAAGGCTCTGGGGAAAATTGTAATCCTAAAAATAAAGAGTGGCCACCCTCTGCTTTGGAAATAGTTGCGTTTTAGGGTCAGGCAAATGTATTGCTCTGTAGACCCCACAGTGCCCAGGTCGAATGCCACTTGTAAGTAAAGGTGGTTTTTGTTCCTAACCCCTCGTGTGCACAGCGTCTCAGAGAAGAAATGGAAGAAATCACACAGCAGCAGCTGGTGCATGACAAGTACTGCAAAGACCTCATGGGCTTCGGGACAAAACCTCGTCACATCACCCCCTTCACCAGCTTCCAGGCTGTCCAGCCCCAGCAGTCAAACGCCTTGGTGGGGCTGCTGGGGTACAGCTCTCACCAAGGCCTCGTGGGATTCGGGGCTTCTCCCAGCCCTGCTAAGTCCACCCTGGTGGAAAGCCGATGTTGCAGAGACTTGATGGAGGAGAAATTTGACCAGGTAAATGGCAAGAGGCCCTCTCCCTCTCCCCCCAAGCTCCACGCCTCACTTTCCTCTGCCAACCTTTATCCTTCCTCTCTCAGGTGTGCCAGTGGGTGCTGAAGTGCAGGAATAGCAAGAACTCGCTGATCCAAATGACAATCCTTAATCTGTTGCCCCGCTTGGCTGCATTCCGACCTTCTGCCTTCACAGGTGAGGATGTCTACGGGAGACGTCATTCCCCTTGGAGGGTAATCAGAGAGGAAGAAGTGACTCCAGAGCGTTGCTGCTGCTTCTCACGGGAAGCGGTGCCACAGAGGGGCTAGTCTCTGATTTCTTTGCCTCACGTCCAGTTTCAGTGGTGTCTGGTTTTCTGTGAATGTCTGTGGTAGCAGGTGCAGGCATGATCAGGATGCACAAGCAGAGAGGCGGTTCTAGGACCAGCACATTCTCATGTGTGGAAGCCAACAAGTTCATGACTTGACTTAAGAGAGACCAAAGGAAGGGCAACTTCAGGTAGATACGATGCAGCAGCAGTCTGTCTGTCTGGGGCAGGGAGGGCTTGGTGACTGTCCTGCTTCTGTCTCCAAGGTGGTCACTGGATTGCCTCAGCACTCTCAGAAAGAAATGCCTGATGTTTCAGAGGCGGTTTCCACGGGTGACAGATGATGGGCTTCCATATTTCTGATCTGCCCTCAGTGGACAGTGGATTCCTGGCTGTGGAATCTCCCCAGCTCAGACAGTGGCTTCTCCGTGAAGCCTTCCTGGATTCTTCCACCTGGAAGTGTTCTTTTCCCCTTCCACTCTAGCCCTCAGCTTTGGCATCAGACCTGGCATGAATCCTGCCTTGGTCCTTAACTGTGAGGTTTTAGGTAGGTTATTTCACCCGCCTGGGCCTCCACTTCCTGACTTGTAAAATTAGAATAACAATCCTTGTCTCCCAGATGAACGGCACGAGTGCCTAAGCACCTACTACAGTGCCTGGCACAGAGCTAGCGCCCATAAATGGAAACCATTATTATTACCGCCTCCTCGAGCTACTTAAAATCTATTTTGGAGATAAGGTAGAAGTATACATTATAATACTCCAGTTGCCTGTTCATATTTAATGTCCGTGCTTTGCCTCCTACTTGATGAGCGTGAGACCCGATGTCACACATCTTTGTACTTCACTGTGGCACATGTTGCCTGTGCTTAGTGAGCACTCAGGACCAAAGGAGAGCCCGCAGCGTAGGGGAAGGTCAGGCTGACCCTCTGCAGCTGATGTTCCCAACACAGATTCGTTGCACTCCACCCAGGCCAGATGAAGCCTCGAAAAAGTCTGGCTGGTGAGGTGTTTCGCAGGCTGTGTGTAAGAAGTAGAACGTGTTAGATAAGGACAAGACAATTAGTCACATAAAATCACTGATCCGGAGAGAAATGATTGAATATGAAGCCTGTAGTTTTTCAGCTTTCCATTCTTCTTGCCTGGCACTCAGAAGCTTTTCTTTCTTAATGACCAGACTTGCTCCTGATCAGTAGAGCTTTAAACGATCTTGGGTTGAACGTCGACATCAAAAGAAACTAATAACTAGGCCAAATTGATCAAAGTCTGGCAGAATGTAGAAACAGTTACCCTGGTACATTCAAAAGGCCATCTAGCAGCAGGGTACAAAGACTCGGAGGGCCCCTGGGTTTACTTTTTTGATGTGGGTTTGTTGTTTTATTAAGTAATAGACTAAATGATATCAGTAAAATTCAGTCTGGGCAGCTCTCATCAGTGCATACCTCCTTGTGTAAGTGCCACTTGCTTACAGCTTACAGTTTGGAAGTCATTGCTGGAATTTTCCTATGGTATAACCTTTAGGAATATTGAAAGTAATCACCTTGAGACCAGGTTGGAATCTCTTCCATGTCAGTATCCTAATTTCTTGGGATGCTAAATCTGAAAAAGGAAATTACACTCTTGATTTAAGCTCATTTCCTGCTGAAATGCTGCCCCCATGTGGAAAGGGCTAGTTTCCCTTGTCGGTTTGGTCTAATTTTATGATTATATCTCCTTGGTCTTTTCTGTTTTCAAGTCTCAGTATGCTTCCTTGACATCTGACCACAAGAGCTGTTGGAGAAGACATTTCTTGTTAGAGTAAATGCAGAGATGTATACATGTTTTCCTGGTTCACTAAGTGAGATTCTGGTAGCTCTCAATACCCGTGCTTTCCTAATAAATACGTGGTCTTGCCTTCCTTGCTGTCATATATGTGCTCCTGGAGCTGTGACTCAGGTCAGCATCACTGAGAGAGAAGAAACAGAAACAGCAAGAACCAGGCAACTCCAGCCTTCAGAAGAGAAACAGTACTTTAGTTCATTTACTGAAGAATCACCTACCTTGCACATTGGCTTATATAAATGTAGTGAAAATATACATGTGACTTTCCAAAATTGCAGGTTAAATTTTATTCTATTAAATATAACTGTAACAAAAATCTCTAGGTGATAGCAAAGTAATTCTTGGGCCTAAGCTGAATGGAACGGCCTGTTGTTTGCAAATAATATTCAGTATTACTTTATTTTATTTTTGTGTGTGTGTGTGGTACCGGAGATCGAACCCAGGGGTATTCTACCTCCGGGCTACATCCCCAGCCCGATTTTTTATTCTTTATTTCAAAACGGTCTCAAGCCGGGCATGGTGGCGCACGCTTGTAATCCCAGTACTTTGGGAGGCGGAGACCGGAGGATCCGGGTTCGTGGCCAGCCTCAGCTTGCGCACGTTCGCGCGCATGCGCTCTCTCTCTCCCTGTCTCTCTCTCTCTCTCTCTCTCTCTCTCTCTCTCTCCCTGTCTCTCTCTCTCTACTTAGTGAGGCCCTCCGCAACTTCGTGAGACCCGGTCTCAAAATAAAGTATAAAAAATAG
Source organism: Glis glis (assembly GCA_004027185.1). Taxonomy (NCBI): domain Eukaryota; kingdom Metazoa; phylum Chordata; class Mammalia; order Rodentia; family Gliridae; genus Glis; species Glis glis. The sequence goes on from PVJS01003618.1 coordinate 15,906, forward strand.
GGCCGGGGGCATAGCGCGGAGGTAGAACGCCCCTGCGTTCAATCCCCGGTACCGCAAAAAAACAGAAAACAAAAAACAAAACAGGGTCTCACTAAGTTGCAGAGGGCCTCACTAAGTAGCTGAGGCTGGCCACGAATCTAGATCCTCTGGTCTCAGCCTCCCAAGTACTGGGATTACAAGTGTGCGCCATCACTCCTGGCTCAGTATTACTTTAAATTTCATTATAATGTAAAATAGTCTAAATGTTCTCTTTGTTTTCAAACAATATATTTTTTTTGTTTTGTTTTTTTGTGGTAACAGGGATTGAACCTAGGGGTGTTCTACCTCCGCGCTACACCCCCGGCCCTATTTTTTATACTTTATTTTGAAACAGGGTCTCATGAAGTTGCGGAGGGCCTCACTAAGTAGAGAGAGAGAGAGAGAGAGAGAGAGAGAGAGCGAGCGCTGAGGCTGGCCGCGAACCCGGATCCTCCAGTCTTCGCTTCCCAAAGTACTAGGATTACAAGCGTGCGCCACCACGCCCGGCCTTTTCAAACAATATTTGACATATATTTCTTTTTCTAACATCAATTTGTGTGTGTGTGTGTGTGTGTGTGTGTGTGTGTGTGTGTGTGATATTAGGGATGGAATCCATAGGCCTTCTACCTCTGGGGCACACCCCCAGACCTATTTTATTTTTTATTTGGAAACAGGGTCTCAGTAAGTTGCTGAGAGCCTAAGTTGCTGAGGCTGACTTTGAACCTGTGATCCTCCTGTCTCAGCCTCCTAAGTACTGGGATTACAAGTGTGCACTACCTCTCCTGCTTTAACATACATTTTTTAAACAGCATGTAATCTGTCCCTCAAAAAATAACACTAATAGAGTTAATTATGTGATATTGTTTTGGATACAATGCATGTTTTTTTTAATAAAAGGGAAAAACAGGTGATTATCAAGCATAAGACATTCTCTAAAGTATATTCTCTAAATTCTTCCCCCCCCCTCGGTTGCAATGCCAGGGATTAAACCCAGGGCCCCTAGGCAAGTGCTCTACCACTGAGCTGCATCCCTAGCCCTCTAAATTCTTAACATCTTTTCAACAGGCTTTCCTAGTTTATTCTGTGTGTGTGTGTGTGTGTGTGTGTGTGTGTGTGTGTGTGTGTTGCTGGGGATTGAACCTAGGTTCTACCTCCGTGCTACACCCCCAGGCCAATTTTATTTTATTTGGAATGGTCTTGCTAAGTTGCTAAGTTTGTCCTCGAACCTGTGATCCTCCTGTCTCAGCTTCTCAAGTACTAGGATTACAGGCATGCACCACTACGCCCGGCTCCTAATTTGTTCTCAAACTTGAGGACTCTGGGAACTCTGACCTTTGATGTACAGACCAGCTCTGACCTTGAACCACCTACTTTGTCTTTTCTGTGCTCAGATACCCAGTACCTCCAAGATACCATGAACCATGTCCTGAGCTGTGTCAAGAAGGAGAAGGAGCGCACAGCTGCCTTCCAGGCCCTGGGGCTGCTTTCTGTGGCCGTGAGATCCGAGTTTAAGGTCTACTTGCCTCGTGTGCTGGACATCATCCGAGCAGCCCTGCCCCCTAAGGACTTTGCGCACAAGTAAGCGTCTCTGTTAGGGTTCCCTCCACTCCATTTGGTTGGAGAGCAGGAGCAGGGGTGCTCCATCCAGCCCGCTCCATGCATGATAACTCCGCGGGATAGCAGGTTGTATGGAATAGCCCTTTCTAGCTGAGTTCTAGCCTTTTCCAAGTGAAACGATATTTGTGTAAATATTTGAGGAGGTTGCATACCCCGAGAACATGTTAATACCGTTTTCTACTTTACTGTTTATGAGTAATCTTCTAGTTTTGCTCTTTTCTCTGGCACTCAGGTCTTCTTTTGTGTGTGTGTGTGTGTGTATGTGTGGTACTGGGGATGGAACCCAGGGCATTGTACCCCTAAGCTACACCCCAGCCCTATTTTATTCTTTTATTTGGAAACAGGGTCTCACTAAGTTGCGGAGGGCCTCACTAAGTAGCTGAGGCTGGCCGCGAACCTGTGATCCTCCTATCTCAACCTCCCAAGTACTGGGATTACAAGCGTGCGCCATCACGCCCAGCTCAGGTCTTATTTTGATATAACTAAAGCAAGGAATTTTACTGGAACCGAAGGGTCCTAACCGAGTGCCTTTCTCCTTATCATTAAAGTTGAATAAGTTACTCCATCACTTTCAACTTCCCAAAGCATAAAATACAAGAAAAACCTTTAGCATCCTGCCAGGTCGAGAGGCCAGGGTCTCTTCGCTAAGGCTAGGGAGTCAGTGTTAATAGAGTTGTGTCTCTGTATTTCCCTCTGCAATTAGCAACGATCACTCTGGTGAATTAATAAGCTCTACCCATTCCCAAGCCCAGCATTCTCATCACAGGGAGAAGAATTTCTTTCCATATGATGGCTATGCACCACCCTCTGGTCCCTGATGAAAACATTGTTCAGTTTGCTTCCTAAATTGGTACCTTGGTGAGCACCACCCTAACCCATATGGTGCCTCTGTGTGAATTCAGAAGAGGGGCCCCTTCCTTAAGACACATTACTGCCATCTGCTGGATTGTCATTTTAAACATACAAATCCGCAATGACTACATGTGATGGGAGCCCTAGAATTATGCAGTAGACAGTTTGCACACCCACATGTGGTGGTCCTGCACGAGTAACCTGCCCTCCTTGCCCCAAGTGATTTCGAGGTGGGACGTCACAGAATGTCATTATGTCTGAACTAGCCACTCTGTTTCCTCAGGAGGCAGAAGGCAATGCAGGTGGATGCCACAGTGTTCACGTGCATCAGCATGCTGGCGCGAGCAATGGGGCCAGGCATCCAGCAAGACATCAAGGAGCTGCTGGAGCCCATGCTGGCAGTGGGGCTGAGGTGGGTCAGAAACTCGAGCCCGTCCTGCCTCCGGTAGCGAGAGGCGTGGCTCACGGGACTGTTGGAAGAGTGGGGCATGGTTGTTTGCACAGCAGTTTCATTAAGGATAGCTCAGACTAAATACAAGCTAGTTTGAGTCCTAGTTTTATCACTAGTTAGTTATGTAATCTTGATTAAGTTAATTAACTTCTCTGAGCCTGTTTTCTCATCCAAAAAGTAGGTATATAGCAGTTCCTGTTACCTAGGGTAGTTGTAGGGATTAAGTGAAAGAGTTCATGAAACACTCTTAGCATGGTACCTGGCATACAGGAAGTCTCAAATGTTTGCAGCTACTGTTTATATTATTATTGGGCAAATTGGCTAAGCTTCATATAAAATAAGGATGGTGCTCTTGGTCTTCTTCCCACTTTGTTTATTGAGCCGTGGTCTTCTGTAGTGGCTGAATTATATTAAGAAGTTCTCCTGTGGTGAAAACCAGAAACCTGTAGAATGTGAAATCTGAGACCAGGCCAAGAGAGTTCAGCACAACAACCTTTTACAACAACCTTTCTGCTGTAGAAACCAAGCAGTGATGGGCCTGACCCCTTGTTGGTCAAGAAGGGTTGTTCTTACAAAGGACAGATAGAATGTCATGCACCCAGCCCCTTATGTGACTGGTTTCCTTCCCCTCAGCCCGGCCCTCACTGCCGTGCTCTACGACCTGAGCCGCCAGATTCCGCAGCTGAAGAAGGACATCCAGGATGGGCTGCTGAAGATGCTGTCCCTGGTTCTCATGCACAAGCCCCTGCGGCACCCAGGCATGCCCAAGGGTCTGGCCCATCAGTTAGCCTCTCCCGGCCTCACCACCCTCCCTGAGGCCGGCGATGTGGGCAGCATCACTCTTGCCCTCCGAACCCTCGGCAGCTTTGAATTCGAAGGTGAGAAATTACTGTGGCTCTTGCCAAGGTAGCGAATAATGCTGGGAACCTTGAGAAAGGGACAGGGTTGACTAAAGTTCTTGGCTCTTGCCAAGGTCTTCCAGACAGTGCTGATTCTATAGCAACTCCTTCTTCCCAGACATTGTGTGTGTCTCTGATGCCTACTGTTTGCTTCTTTATCCGTACTGTGTTAGGGGACAGATGGTGTTCATGAAAAGTATGCATCGATCCAAGGAAATAATGCTTCAGAGGTGGATAAGTCAGAGCTGGATGCCCCTCACCTTCCCGTGTCCCTGTAGCTAAGATGGTATTTAATGCTTGGCGTGTATAAGCAGGGGCTTTGGGTGCTTCCAGCCCGGTGGCAGTATAATTTCTAAGAATGCTCTACTGGGTAGTTCAGTTTGGAATTCTAAGCTGTAGATAAACCCACATTAATACCCAAGGGAGAGGTATTTCAGGAGGAAAATAGGTACTTTTGAAATTTAAGATTATGTAGGTAAGACTGGTCAAGGCTACAGGCAAACAAGTACAAAAAGCCTAAACCTGCTGCCTGGAGATGTATAGCCCTCTGTGGTTTCTCTGTTGCAGTTCCTCTACGTACATTGATTAACACCAACTGTAACTTATTTTTTTTTTTTTTGTGGTACCGGGGATTGAACCCAGGGGCGTTCTACCTCCGCGCTACACCCCCGGCCCTATTTTTTATATCCTTTACTTTTGAAACCGGGTCTCACAAAGTTACGGAGGGCCTCACTAAGTAGAGAGAGAGAGAGAGAGAGACAGGGAGAGGGGGAGAGAGAGAGAGAGAGAGAGCGAGCTGAGGCTGGCCGCGAACCTGGATCCTCCAGTCTCCGCCTCCCAAAGTACTGGGATTACAAGCGTGCGCCACCACGCCCGGCCGTAACTTATTTTTAATGAATAGAAAGTAGCTATGTTTAAAACCAGCCTACATCAGACTCTCTTTTCGGTATTGAAGTCTGGGAACTAAAATAAAATAGCCAAGATAAACTTGATCAAGAATTGTTTTACCCTCTGGGAATGGAAGGGTCTGGGTCAGAGTAAAACAAAGTATTTTATTCTTTTGAAAGGGGTATAGAAAAGGTTGGGGGCACCTTTCTTTTGTCTCCCTGCTCCTTCACCACCCTCTTCTGCCTTTCTGCTGACTGAAGGCCTATGTGTTCCCTTTAAGAGAAGTTCTGAGTCAATATCTTGTTGATCAATACCTTGTTGAACATGAAATGAGTAGTCACACAATGGAAAATGCAGCTAGCCAACTGTAGACACACCTGTCCAAAGCAGCAGTGTTTATCCTGTTTTCTCTCTGCCTTTGTATCCAGGCCACTCTCTGACCCAGTTTGTCCGCCACTGTGCGGATCATTTCCTGAACAGCGAGCACAAGGAGATCCGCATGGAGGCCGCGCGCACCTGCTCCCGCCTGCTCACGCCCTCCATCCACCTCATCAGCGGCCACGCTCACGTGGTCAGCCAGACTGCAGTGCAAGTGGTGGCAGATGTGCTCAGCAAACTGCTCGTGGTTGGGATAACGGATCCTGGTAAAGTTTACAGCCAGAAGCAGTCTGGGGGACTCGGGAGCTTGGGCCAGTTGCCAGTTTCGTTACATGACCTCTCTAGAGATCTTCAGCCTGGACGAAGTGACGTCCAGCTATTTCTCTACCAAGGAGTCAGGCTTGGCTGCTCCAGTCTGTTGGTGCAAGATGGTCTTTAATTATCTTACCTTTACTCCTGTGAGTAGAGAGAAGAATGGCAGAAGGTTAGATAAGAGAAAGGTATCTGGAGTCCTCCCAGTAGGGCGAAGGCCGTGGGTGTAGAAGCTGGGAAAGGCTGGAGGATGGGGTCATGAAGAGGGGTTCAAAGGCCTAATTGCTCTTGCAGACCCTGACATTCGCTACTGTGTCTTGGCATCCCTGGATGAGCGCTTTGATGCACACCTTGCCCAAGCAGAGAATCTGCAGGCCCTCTTTGTGGCCCTAAATGACCAAGTGTTTGAGATCCGGGAGCTCGCCATCTGCACTGTGGGCCGACTCAGTAGCATGAACCCGGCCTTCGTCATGCCTTTCCTGCGCAAGATGCTCATCCAGGTAACAGGGTGACTGTCAAACCTACAGGCAGTGGGAAAGGACTTCCACTGTTGGGGAAGTGGAACCTGCTTGGGGAAGGAGAGTTGAGGACAAGGAAGTGGGAGAAAGATTGAGATACCTGGTAAAGCCACATTTGGCTCCAAAGATCCATCACGTGTTCCCCAGCTTTATGATTACAGTTCTAGTGCTTCTGCCCCACGAACTGTCAGTGTGACCTCGTGGTGCTTCTTGGTTCCAAGCATCTCTCATGCAGCTTTCTTCCTGGCAAGTCACAGGTGACCCTTTCTTGTGTGTCAGTCTTTTGGCACCTCCCTGTCCTCTCCTACTTTTGCTGATGCCAGGTCAAGCACTGAATCATTGTTTGTAACAAAAATAACACATGGCTCCAACACTTTTTCAGTAGTCACTGCCCTGGGTCTGGGGTCTGTGGCTTTCATTCTTAAAAAAGATGCCATGCTACGCTACTTGGACTATAGCCTAAAGGAGATTCAGGTTGGCATTGCTACTAGATCTGTAGAATTTCAGTTCCTGCTGAAACCTTTGATTTTGTTTTCACCTACCCAAGGAGCGTCTCCGGCCTCTTTGTGAACAGTGCCTGTGCAGTCCTTTCTGCCTCAAATTATTTATTTGTTTGTTTATTTTTGTGGTGCTGGGGATCAAACCCAGGGGCATTCTAGCTCCAAACTACACCCCTAGCCCTATTTTACTTTTTATTTGGAAACAGGGTCTCACAAAGTTGCTGAGAGCCTCGCTAAGTTGCTGAGGCTGGCTGTGAAACTGTGATCTTCCTGTCTCAGCCTCCCAAGTACTGGGATTATAGGCATGCACCACCATGCCTGGCTGCCTCAATTTATTTCTACCTACCTTTTCTGGGTCTCTGCGTGGCTCAACCAGTCATTTCCTAAACCCCCACCTCTACCCTGTCCCCAGCTCACTCTCTGCTTCCTGACCCCAACCCTCCAGAGCTTTCTTTTTAAATATTCACTTTTAAATAATAATATATAAAGAACTTAAACAGAAAGTCATTAATATTTGTAACTCACTCTAGAGTAATGTCATTTATCCACAATTTGTCATAGTTAAAAGTGGCTAGAGCCAAGCATGGTGGCACATGCCTGTAATCCCAGTACTTGGGGAGCTGAGACAGGAGGATCACAGGTTCAAAGCCAGCCTCAGCAATTTAGTGAGGCTCTTAGCAACCTAGCAAGACCCTGTTTCCAAATAAATAAAATCAGCCGGGCGTGGTGGCTCACGCTTGTAATCCCAGTACTTTGGGAGGCGGAGACCAGAGGATAGGGTTCGTGGCCAGCCTCAGCTCTCTCTCTCTCTCTCTCTCTCTCTCCTTAGTGAGACCCTCCGCAACTTCGTGAAACCCGGTTTCAAAATAAAGTATAAAAAATAGGGCCGGGGGTATAGCGCGGAGGTAGAACGCCCCTGCGTTCAATCCCCGGTACCAAAGAAAAAAAAAAAGAAATAAAATCAGGCTGGGGGGTTATAGCTTGGAGGTAGAATGCCTCTGGGTTCAATCTCCAGTGCCACAAACAAACAAATGAAAAATAGTGGATATAAGTTATATCATCAATCAACAAATTAGAAAATTGTGTTTATGTTGGCACTTTTGTTTTTAGCCTAATGATTTATTCCTTTTCTGTGTTGGCCCATGTTAGGAAGACCTATCATTTTAAGTCTTTTTAAGATACCTAAGGCTTTGAAAAGAAAAAAAAATCGTCACTGAGCCTGTCAGCTCAAATTGTGCTAAGTAAGTTTGGAAAGGACTTATAGAAATCCCCCCCTTTTTTTTTGGCTGTACAAGAAATGGAAGCCAGGGCCTTGCACATGCTGGGCAAATGCTCCTCTACCACTGAGCTACATCCCCAGCCCTTTTGATTTTGATTTTGATTCAGGTCTTGCTAAATTGCCAGGCTGGCCTTGAATGTGAAGTCTTCCTGCCTCAGCCTCCTAAACCACTGGGATTACAGGTGTGCACTACCACCCCAGCTTAGAAATATCTCTTAATGAGAATATCAGTGTGTTGTTCATTCAAACAAGATTTTTTGAGCACTTACTATGTTCCAAGGACTCCTGGGTGCTGGAAATATATTAATGAACAAACCAGACTGGTTCCTGCCCTCTTGAAGCTGACATGCAGCAGTCAGGCCATCTCATTTTTCTGATTTGGAGCATGTGAAGCTCCATTGAATGAATTTACCATGTCCTGAATTTAGCCCTTGAAACTGCAAAAAAAATTTTAAAGATTTTTTTTAACTTCAATATAGATTTTTCCCAAATTAAATTGTACATGTTCTTGCATTGGTAAAGGCTTTGGCTGTTTCTCGAGGTCTTGGTGGTTGGGTGGATGTTGGTTATTGTCATCAGGGTACAGCGAAGCTCCTTGGCTCTGGCATTCTCCCTCGGGCACGTTTCCTTGCAGCCAGCCATCTCTTTTTGCTGCTGTGGGTCTGTTCTTGGTATCTCTCCACCTCTTTTCACTGCTGTCTGCTGTGATTGGGAAAAAATAAGGCTCTCAAGGGGATCCAGGAAATCAGAGTTATCATCAGTAACCTAAGACAAATAAATTATTGCATTGTCCCCTCTCCCTCTGGTTAGCTGAGTTAACCTGTTCTTTATGATGTTCAATTTCCTTGCTGCTCAGAGATTTCCTTCTGACAACTTCAGCTACCCGTAGTCGGTTTATATCAAGTCATCTACCCCTGTATTACCACGAGCATGATGTGCTGATGGACTGCTGCTTTAAGGATGTCAGAACAAACGTGTTCTTTCTGTTCAGTCCTGTTGATATAATCCCTAACTCTTTGGGTTTATCTAGATGTGCCCAAAACAGCTACAGAGTATCAGCACTTTTCTCAACTTCATAGCTGTTCTGACTTCTTTGATTCCTTTTTCATTATCTATACTGATTTGCTGTCTGGACAAAGATTCTTTATCCCAGGGAGCTCTCCCTTCATTCCTCATTTCCGCACACCCTAATCACAGCTCTCTGTGACTGTGCTGCAGGTTAAAGGCCATGCTTTCAAGAAGACTGTGGAACCTCGGGGTGCCGTAATAGAAGGAGAAGGGCAGCAATCACTTTTGTTTTCAGTCACAGCTGTATCCAAGGCTGTTGTGTTAGCTGTGGAAATGTCCTTTGCTTGTTGAGTACTTAGCAGTGACTTAATCCACCGTGGAGGTCGGGTTCCTTCCTCTAGTTCCCTGCCACATTTTCTCTGTTGATACACAGTTCCTCCCTGGAATGTCCTGTTCCACAGTGAGTATTTTTTTCCTACAGATTTTGACAGAGCTGGAGCACAGTGGCATTGGAAGAATCAAAGAGCAGAGTGCCCGCATGCTGGGGCACCTGGTCTCTAATGCCCCCCGACTGATCCGTCCCTACATGGAGCCTATTCTCAAGGTACTGTGCAGTAGATGCTGCGAGACTGGCACTTCACCTCCTGGGGTCTTATCTCAGCGTGGTTAGAAGACGAGTGTTTCAGTGCTCACTGGTATATTGAACAAAGTAAATCATTTCTATGGTCCCAGGCTTGGGGACAAGGGCCACATCAAGCACCTTCAGTTATAGAATACCAAGAATCTCAGCAGTTGCAGAAAAATGCTTTTCTGTTAAGAGATAAGATATGATGCGTTTGGAAAGGAGAAGTAGGTAAATGGCAGCATAAAATAGTTCCCCCCCAGAAGGAAGGAAAATAAGCTTTAAAATCCACCCTTCAAATCTAAACACAGTAGAGTCGTGAAATTTCTATAGCATGTGCATCTGGATAAATGATCACAGAGATGTAATTGAGAGGAGATACAGAAAATGTCTTGAAACTGTGGTGCTTCCCTGCTCTCAGACATTACACTGTACTCAGTGCAGAGAAAAGTTTGGGAATACACATTCCAGAGAAATCCTGGATTCATAATGTTTACTTATAACTGAGATGGTCTCTTGAGTGAAGTCTACTTATGTAAAAGAAAGGTTTCTATTAGACTCTAATCTGTACTCGCTTTCTCATACCTTCTTTCCATAGGCTTTAATTTTGAAACTGAAAGATCCAGACCCTGATCCAAACCCAGGTGTGATCAATAATGTCTTGGCCACAATAGGAGAATTGGCTCAGGTAAGTACAACTGCTTTTTCCATAGTGTAGAAACGCTTTAGCCTCTGAGGAAATCAAAATACCTTTTTCTTTTTTTTTTTTCCCCTGCCTGCTCTACTGGGCATTGAACCCAGGGGCACTCTAACATTAGCTATATCCTCAGTCCTTATTTTTTATTTTTATTTTTTTGTGGTTCTGGGGATTAAACCCAGGTGTATTCTATCTCTGAGCTACATCCCCAACCCTATTTTATTTTTTGTTTTGGAACAGGGTTTCTTTCCCTAAGTTGCTGAGAGCCTCGGTACATTGCTGAGGCTGGCCTCAAACTCGTGATCCTCCTGCCTCAGCCTCCCTACTTGCTGGGATTACAGGTAGGCACCACTTTGCCAGGCTCCAAATTACTTCTTAATGCCATAATTTCTTTTTTTTTTTTTTTTGTGGTACTGGGGATTGAACCCAGTGGCATTCTACCTCTGAGCTACCCCAGCCCTATTTTTTTATTCTTTATTTTGAAACAGGGTCTCACTAAGTTGCGGAGGGCTTCACTAAATAGCTGGGGCTAGCCGCGAACCCAGATACTCCAGTCTCAGCCTCCCAAGTACTAGGATTACAAGTGTGCTCCACCATGCCTGGCTCTTACTGCCATAATTTCTTTCTTTCTTTCTTTTTTTTTTTTTTTTGCGGTACTGGGGATTGAACATAGGAGCATTCTACCTCCGGGCTACACTCCCAGCCCCATTTTTTATTCTTTGTTTTGAAACAGGGTCTCATTAACTTGTGGAGGGCCTCACTAAGTAGCTGAGGCTGGCCAGGAACCCGGATCCTCCGGTCTCAGCCTCCCAAGTACTGGGATTACAAGCATGTGCCACCATGCCTGACTTAATGCCATAATTTCTAATCCTGTCTACCACCCTCTTTTTCATTCTTCAGGTTAGTGGCCTAGAAATGAGGAAATGGGTGGATGAACTTTTTATTATCATCATGGACATGCTGCAGGATTCCTCTCTGTTGGCCAAAAGGCAGGTGAGGACCACTGCTTCCTGACTGAGCAGGGAGGACCCTTGGGGCCAGGGACCTTGTTTCTCTTTATCCACCTCACTGTCCCCAGCCAGTGCCTAGCACAGAGCTTGACGTATAGTAGATGCTCGATGATATTTGTTGAATGAGTTAAAAGAAGGAAATCGTGGATCTGGAATTAGCTGTCATCCTGACCTGGAGTCACTTTCAGTAAGTATCATGGCTGAGCAGTAACATTCCCTCTATACCAAGAAAAATGCACATCAGTTATCAGAGCCTCAGCTGCTGGAGGGAAAAAGAAACCCGTGGCCACGGGCCATGAGGACAGACCACTTCAGCTCATCCTCCCCTGTCTTTTATGGTTATTACACTAAAGTTAAGGCCAATCTTAATTTCCTTTTGAGTCTCCTGTTGATCACTTGGGGTATGAAAGAACTTTGTATTTCCTTTGAGAAAGGTGAGAGTGTTCTTTGTCTTTTGATTCAGGGACTGTTGTAGGTTTGTACTTGATCAGCTTTGTTTTTGTGCCCTAACTCTCAGGATTTCTGTTCATGGTAGTGTCTTCTCTGGGAACTTCTTAAAATAGCTTCTGACAGTCCTGATACAATGAGTACAACTATGCGTTCTTTTCTCTCATACTGGCTCAGTGAACCATGTGATCTTCTGCCCATCCAGGTGGCTCTGTGGACCCTGGGGCAGTTGGTGGCCAGCACTGGCTATGTGGTAGAGCCCTACAGGAAGTACCCCACCTTGCTTGAGGTGCTGCTGAATTTTCTGAAGACTGAGCAGAACCAGGGCACACGGAGGGAGGTAAGGGACATGGGAACTTGGTCTTCAGAGACTTTGCTAGGACAGTGAGAGAGAGAGAAGGTTGTGGGATCAATGCACTCGACATGACCAGACTTTCTGTCCTTTATTCTGTTCATATACTTGGTCGCTGGAGTATGAACTGGGGACTATGCAACTCGAGAGCAATGTCCATGAAAGCTGTTGCAACCTAATCTTATGATGAATGTTTTCTTTTTCCTCCCCTTTTCCACTCAGGCTATCCGCGTCTTAGGGCTGTTAGGGGCTTTGGATCCCTACAAACACAAAGTGAACATCGGCATGATTGACCAGTCTCGGGACGCTTCAGCTGTCAGTCTGTCAGAATCCAAGTCAAGTCAGGATTCCTGTAAGTGGGAGGAACCGTGAGAGACGTACCAAGTTTTTCCTCACAAAGACCTTACTGGCCGTGTTTAGCAAAGGTCTTGGGCCAGATCACTGAAATTATAGGATATTGGCTGAATGAAAAGTTCATAGTTTCCTCTTGAATCCCACCAGGGATGCCACTCCTAGTGTGGTCGGAATCCTCACATCTGTCCAGATCCTCTTGTCAGTGGTAGACAGGCTTAACCAGGTCATGTCTGTACTCATTTTGGTGCCAGTGAGAGAGACACCTCATTGCTTCTGTTCATCTCTCACTCTTCGTTAGTATCCCTTCAAGGTTCTTTATTCCCATAGCACCCAAGGAGGGAAAAGGAAATCTGAGGCAAGACTTGAGGAAAAGAAAAACTAGGAGCAATCAGAAATTCAGGCCCTAGCTGGGCAAGGTAGCACACGCCTGTAATCCCAGTACTTGGCAGGCTGAGACAGGAGGATCACAGACTCAAGGCCAGCCTCAACAACTTAGTGAGACCCCCAACAACTTAGTGACACCCTGTTTCAAAATAAAAAAATAAATAAAATAGGGCTGGAAATGTAGCTCAGAGGTAGAATGCCTCTGGGTTGACTCCCCAGTACTCTCTCCCTCCCCCAAAAAAGAAAAGAAATCCAGGCACTTTTATCCCTCTAGGGTCTGGCCCCAGTGCCTCATTGCCTTTGACAAGTAGCCTGAGGGAATGGGGTAGGGGATGGGATGCAGGAGAGTTTCCTAGACTTGACCCACTATCCACCAGGGCAGGCCTATTTCTGAATATAAAGGTTCAGCAATGGCTGTCTCAACCATTCCAGCAGAATGTTATTTTCCAAAAATAAAAGTTTTTTTCTAAGCTCTGTAGGTGGGATCATATCATTTCCAAGTCCTTCTTCCTGCTGGTAGAAGAGGAGTTTACCTTTTACGTCATCCTGTCAGACATGGTCATCGAGAGCAGAGCCTGCTTGTTAACGCCCTGCACAGAGCCCTTGAGGTCCTTGTTGTTCAGGGCAAGGAGCATTTGCCTGCTGACTCGTCTGAATTCCCTAGTGGGATCAGGCAGCTGCAGAACAGATGTTTGCTTAATTTAATTCCCTTTACTTTCATTTGGAGGAGTAATTATTTTTATTGGTAGTTTTAGCTACGAAGTGGTGAACTATAATAGTAAAAAGCTAAGTTAAACATAGCAATTTAAAGAAAAGCCATCATGTACTGTTTTAGGCTTTGGTGGTTTGGGTAATAGAAAAGCCAAAATCTGTTTAGTCCCTGGCGGTGGGCCTATTCATCAGTTTCTAATAGACCCCGTATTCCCAGTGGTGTTGAAACATACCAGAGAAAGGATATGAATGCTAATAATGTCTTTGAGGAGATTTTAGTTTGCTATTAACCATGCTCTGCCTAAAGTCAGAGTCATGTCATGAATAGCTTATGCCTCTGTCATTTTGTCCTAGCTGACTACAGCACCAGTGAAATGCTGGTCAACATGGGAAACCTGCCTCTGGATGAGTTCTACCCAGCCGTGTCCATGGTGGCCCTGATGCGGATCTTCCGGGACCAGTCCCTCTCTCACCATCACACCATGGTTGTCCAGGCCATCACCTTCATCTTCAAGTCCCTGGGGCTCAAGTGTGTGCAGTTCCTGCCCCAGGTCATGCCCACATTCTTAAATGTCATTCGGGTCTGCGATGGGGCCATCCGGGAAGTAAGTACATAAAACCCAGGTCCTCCCTGCTCTCCGCTGCATGCCACACATGCGCAGAAAGTCCACCTGTGCCTCTGCCTCACAATGCTGCACTCTGCTTGCTGCTGAGCCCAATGCCTTCCCTGCCCCTAACTTCTAGCACCTAAGTGTCTGATTGCCTCAGCCCAATTTCCTGGCTTATCCCTCAGGATGGATAAAAGAGGTACAGTCTTAGGAGGGACAGTATTGTTATTTTCAGTAATCTGGAGTTCAGTCCAATCAAAGTGTTCCACAGTCTGGATTTCTGGTTGCTTCTTCACAAATAGATCTAAGTCTCATATTTTTAGTGAAAATACCACATAGGTGAAGTCGCTTTCTTCTTACTGGATCTTATAATGTCAATTTGTCCCATTACTATTGATCCTAAGTTTGACCAGATCTCTCCATTGAAAAGTTACCTTTTTTCCTTTGTCATTAATATTTAATCTGTGGGTCACACTTTGAGATGATGTGGCTGTACTATTCCTCAGCTACCTCTACCCAGTTTTAGTGTTCATTGATAATCCTTGCTTAAATCAGTACTGAACTCTGGTGGTTGCAAAATCATGACTTTCTTTTTCTACCATTCTTTCTATTTTATTAGCTGGCATTTTTCTCTAAGGAGGATGTTTTCCCTTTTTCTCTCTCTCATTTTCTTTCTTTTCTTTCTCTCAACCACAGACTATGCAAAGTGGTTACTTGATTACTATATCCATATTATTACCAACAACAAACCTATAGTTAGTTTTTTTTTTCTGTGTGTGCTAGGGATTGAACCAGGGGTATTCTACATCTACACCCCAGCCTTTTTTTGTTGTTGTTGTTAGTATTTGAAAACAGGGTCTCTCTAGGTTGCTGAGATCCTTGCTAAGTTGCTGAGGTTGGCCTGGAACCTGCAATCCTCCTGTCTCAGCCTCCCAAGTACTGAGAATAAAGGTGTGCGCCACCATGCCTAGCTTATAGTTAGTATTTTTTTCCCCCAGAGCTGAGAATTGAACCGAGGGACATTCTACCTCCGAGCTACACCCCTAGCCCTATTTTTTTATTCTTTATTTTGAAACAGGGTCTCACTAAGTTGCGGAGGGCCTCACTAAGTAGCCGAGGCTGGCTGCGAACCCGTGAT
The DNA here is from genome assembly GCA_004027185.1 of Glis glis. NCBI lineage: Eukaryota > Metazoa > Chordata > Mammalia > Rodentia > Gliridae > Glis > Glis glis. Next base: position 30,949 of record PVJS01003618.1, read on the forward strand.
CCTCCTGTCTCAGCCTCTCCCAAGTACTAGGATTACAAGCGTGCTCCACCACACCCGGCTATCGTTAGTACTTTTAAAGTTTTTATCTGTAAAGTTCAAGGTGGCTTTGCAGTTTCTGCTATTCTTAGATTATTAATAGAAAGTGTAGCGTACTGTGCTTAAAAGATTCTTGAATTAATTATTTTTCCCTGATTGTATTATCAACTTGATATACATTTAGAGATAGTATCTTTGTAGATACTAAAATAGAATTTTCTAACTTTTTGTCTGGAGTATAAAAGTGGTTTTGTATTTCTTGAGGTGGGGTTTCACTATGTTGCCCAGGCTGGTCTGGAATTCGTGGACTCAAGCAATTCTCCTCCCATAGTCTCCACAAAGATTTTATTAGCTCGGCGTGGTGGCGCACACTTGTATTCCCAGTACTTGGGAGGCTGAGACAGGAGGATCGCAGGTTCGCAGCCAGCCCTCAGCTACTTAGTGAGGCCCTCCGCAACTTGGTGAGACTGTGTTTCAAAATAAAGAATAAAAATAGGGCTGGAGGTGTAGCTCAGAGGTAGAATGCCCCTGGGTTCAGTCCCCATTACCACCACCAAAAAAAAGATTTTATTTATTTATTTGTTTATTTATTTATTTATTTTTGTGGTGCTGGGGATTGAACCCAGAGGCATTCTATCTCCGAGTTATACCCCCAGACAAATTTTATATTTTATTTGGAAACAGGGTCTCACTAAGTTGCTGAGAGCCTGGCTAAGTTGCTGAGGCTGGCTTCCAACCTGTGATCCTCCTGTCTCAGCCTCCCAAGTACTGATATTACAGGAATATGCCACCATGCCTGGCTTCCCTTTATTTTTATATATTGTATTTATAACTATCAACCTCATTGAATTCATATTAATTCTAATAACTTGTAGATTCTCCCACATTTTCACTCAATAATCATATAGTCTGAAGAAAAAAGGAGAAAAGGTAGTTTTGATTTTTCCATTTTAATCTATAAGTCATTACTTTTTCTTATTATTTATTACTTTTTTGGTGTGGGGGGATACTGGGGTTTGAACCCAGGGGCCTTCTACCTCCAAGTTATACCCCCAACCCTTTTTATTTTTTTACCAAATGCCTTTTCTTTATTGCAATGATCATTTGGATTTTCTCTTTCAATGTGTTAATGTTACATTATGTTGATATATGTTCTAATGTTGAAACATTCTACTTTGGTTATAATGTATTTTTTAGCATATTGATTTTATATCCCATATATAATTTAGAATTTTTGCACCTGTGTTCTTGAGTAAAATTATGTGTGTGTGTGTGTGTGTGTGTGTGTGTACCTTTTTTTTCATATTGAGGATTGAACCCAGGGCCACATGCATGCTAGGCAAGCACTCTACCTCTGAGCTACAGCTGCACTTCTATTTTACGTTATGTTATGTTGAGACAAGGCCTCACTAAGTTGCCAAACTGGCCTCAAACTTGACATTCTCCTGCCTCAGCCTCCTGAGTAGCTAGGATTATAGCATGTACCACCTTGCTTGGTGTATAGTTTAAACTACAGACTAGAAGATTGGTGTGGCTTTTTCTTTTCAAAATTTTTGAGCTGGGCGTGGTGGCGCATGCTTGTAATCCCAGTACTTGGGAGGCTGAGACCGGAGGATCCAGGTTCTCGTCCAGCCTCAGCTACTTAGTGAGGCCCTCCGCAACTTAGTGGGACCCTGTTTCAAAATAAAGAATAAAAAAATAGGACTGGGGGTGTGGCTCGGAGGTAGAATGCCTATGGGTTCAATCCCCAGTACCGCAAAAAAAAAAAAAAATTGAGACAGTTTTGGTCACATATTTCTAGGAAACTATTAATTTTT
>PVJS01003618.1:32901-62687 GCA_004027185.1 Glis glis
TTTTTTTTTTTTTTTGGCGGTACCGAGGATTGAACCCAGGGGCATTCTACCTCCAGCTATACCTCCAGCCCTATTTTTTTTTTTTATTCTTTATTTTGAAACAGGGTCTCACTAAGTTGCGGAGGGCCTCACTAAGCAGCTGAGACTGGCTGTGAACCTGGATCCTCCGGTATCAGCCTCCCAAGTACTGGGATTACAAGCGTGCACCACCATGCCCGGCTCTATTTTATGCTTTTTAAAAATATAGCCGGGCGTGGTGGCACACGCTTGTAATCCCAGTACTTTGGGAGGCGGAGACCGGATGATTCAAGTTCGCGGCCAGCCTCAGCTCTCTCTCTGTCTCTCTCTCTGTCTCTCTCTCTGTCTCTCTCTCTGTCTGTCTCTCTCTCTCTCTCTCTCTTTCTACTTAGTGAGGCCCTCCGCAACTTCATGAGACCCGGTTTCAAAATAAAGTATAAAAAATAGGGCTGGGGGTGTAGCGCAGAGGTAGAACGCCCCTGGGTTCAATCCTCGGTCCGCATAAAAAAAAATATACATATATATATATTTTTTTTTTGTGGTGGAATTCTTAGTTATTAATTGTCAATCGTGTGTGTGTGTGTGTGTGTGTGTGTGTGTGTGTGTTACTAGGGATGGAACCCGGGGCATTTTACCTCTGAGCTATATCCTCAGCCCTTTTTGTAATTTTTATTTTGAAACAGTCTCACTAGGTTGCTGAGAGGCTCACCATGTTGTTGAGGCTCACCTTGAACCTGTCTCAGCCTCCCAAGTACTGGGATTACAGGCATACGCCACTATGCCCAGCTCAGTCCTTCTTTTCTAATGTAATCTGTTGGGGCTGTAAATTTTACTCCAAAGATTACTTAACTACCTTCCAAATATTTTTACAACTTTATTGAAAAGCCGAGCATGGTGGTACACGCCTGTAATCTCCGGACTTGGGAGGATCACAGGTTCTAGGACCGCTTCAACAACTTAGCAAGATTTTCAGCAGCCTACTGAGACCCTGTTTCAAAATAAAATTAAAAAGGGCTGGGCGTGTAGGTAGGAGGTACAATTCCCTTGGTTCAATCCCCAGTACCACACACACAAAAAAAACTTTATTGAGATAAAATTTATATACTATAAAATTCACACGTCTTAAATGTAAAATTCATTGGTTTTTAATATATTTATAGAGTTGAACAATCATCACTAACAGTCTAATTTTAGAAAATTTCCATCACCACAGACAAACTTCCTGCTCATTTACAGTCATTTTCCATTCCTACCCCATCCCTAGGCAACCACTAATCTGCTTTCTGTCTGTAGATTTGCCTTTCTGGACATTTCATTTAATTGGTTTCATAGAATATGTGGTCTTTTGTGTTTCACTTCTTTCACTTAGCATAATACCTTTGAGGCTCATTCACGTTGTAACATATATCAGTAGTTCATTACTCTTTTCATTGCTGAATGCTAATGTATTTTCATTATTGTTCAGAAATAAATATTTTCTAATGTTTGCTAAGATTTCTTCTTTCACCCTTGAGTTAGCAAGAAGTGGATATTGTACTTGGAAACATAGAACGTTTTAAATTTCTCCTTTTGATAGTGATTTCTAACTTAATTGCGTTATATTTATGATTCTTTGATTGCTGAAACTGCCTTAATGGTCTTAATGGTGCTTGATTGATTTTCTTAAGTTTCCCGTATGCTTGGGAAGATTGTGGATTGGCTAATGTTATGCACAGAGTTGTACATATGTCATTAGATTGAATTTATTACATATTGTGTTCAAATCCTTTGTGTCCTTGTTAGTTTTCTGTTGGTTATCAATTACTGAGAGAAGAAAGTTTAAAATCTCCTTTAATGGTATATTTATTAATTTCTTATAGTTTAGTCAACTCTGTCATATATATTTTTGAGGTTCTAGATTATTAGATGCATGCAAGTTTAAAATCATATCTTCCTGGTAAATTGAATCTTTTGTCATGATAAATTGACTATTTTATCTTAGATAATACCTTAAAATTTATTTTGCCTGATATTAGTATAGCTCTCCCAACTCTTTGGAGATATGTGTCTTTTCCTAGCCTTTTAGTTTTAACCGTCTTGTGACTTTGTTTAGTATGGGTTAACTTTTTAATCCAACTCTAAAATCTGTCTTTCAATCAGTGCCTTTATTGTGATTGCTGATGTTTGGGTTTATTTCCACCATCTTACTTAGTCCTGCTTCATTTGTTTATTTATTTGTCTTTTCTTTTTTTTTTTAGTTTGATTGAGCTTTTGTTTTTTATCTTTTGCCTTCTACTCTTTGGCCATTAGGAGATTTTGTAATGGAATTATTTCAATTATAAACAACCTATTATCTTAGATTCTATATGCCCATTGATAGTAATTAGGATTTTGTCAATTTGTTTTTAGCTATTACCCCTCTAAACACACATAGGCTTTTTTTTTTCTTTTTTGCAGTACTGGGGATTGAACCCAGGGGCATTCTACCTCCAAGCTATTTTTTTTATTATTTTTTTATTTTGAAACAGGGTGTCACTAAGTTGTGGAGGGCCTCACTAAGTAGCTGAGGCTGGCCGCGAACCCGGATCCTCTGTCCTCAGCCTCCCAAGTACTGGGATTACAAGCATGCGCCACCACGCCCGGCTCCCAGACCTATTTTTTATTTTATTTTATTTTATTTTTTGTGTGTAGTACTGGGTATTGAACCCAGGGATATTCTACTTCCAAGCTCCACCCCCAGCCCTATTTTTTATTCTTAATTTTGAAACAGGATCTCACTAAGTTGTGGAGGGTCTCCCTAAGTAGCTGAGGCTGGCCACGAACCCAGATCCTTCTGTCTCAGCCTCCCAAGTACTGGGATTACAAACATGTGCCACCATGCCCGGCTTATTCTTTCTTTTGAAATAGGGTCTCAGTTGCAGAGGGCTTCACTAAGTAGCTGAGGCTGGCCACAAACCTGCGATCCTCCTGTCTCAGCCTCCCAAGTACTGAGATTACAAGTGTGCGCCACCACGCCCAACCACATATGCTTTTTTGTGGAGTATTTTATTTTACTTATTTATTTATTTTTGCGGTACTGGGGATGGAACCCAGGGGCATTCTACCTCCAAGCTATATCCCCAGCCCATTTTTTATTCTCTATTTTGAAATAGGGTATCACTAAGTTGCAGAGGGCCTCACTAAGTAGCTGAAGCTGGCCACAAACTTGTGACCCTTTTGTTTCAGCCTCCCAAATTACTGGGATTACAAGTGTGTACCACCACGCCTGGCTTATGGAGTATTTTAAAGCAAATCCAGATACCATGTTATTTCACTAATATTTTTCCCCAAAGAACCATGCACAATTATAACACCTACAAAATTAACAATAGTTTAATATTATTATCAGTTCTTCTTCAGATATTCTTGATTTTAAAATGTCTTTTTACACTTGCTTTATTCAAATCAGAATCCAGATAAGGTCTACACCTGTCATTTGGTTAATATAATTCTTTATTTCCCTTTTTCCTCCACTTTTTTATGATATACGTTTGTATAGGTCATTTATCCTATAGAATTCCCTTTTTGGTTTTGGCTGGTTATATCTTTATTCATTATTCCCAGCTTGCTGTAAATGGATTAGATTTAGAGGCTAGATTAGATTCAGATTCTGTTCTTGTGGTGAGGAATACTTATTGTGTGGTACTTCAAATCTTCCACTTCAACATTTAGTGAGTGGCTATTTTCTAGAAATCCATTGCTCCTGATGTGAAGGTAATCGGTGGGTTCAGGTGTTGTAATTGTGCTCCATCCATACAGGGTTCCCATCAGCCCTTCCCCTAAGCATTTTAGTGTTTGTGGGTGGTTGTTTCCTAGATCTATTATTTGATTAGGGACTGCAAAATGATGGGGTTTGGGGGGTTTTGTTTTTGTTTTTTTGGCAGTACTGGGGATTGAACCCAGGGGTATTCTATCTCTGAGCTACATATACCCTCAGCCCTATTTTTTTGTGTGTGTGTGATACTTGGGGTTGAACACAGGAACATTCTACCTCCAAGCTCCACCCCCAGCCCTGTTTTATTTTTTGTTTTGAAACAGGGTCTCACCAAGTTGCAAGGCTGGCCTCGAACCTGCAATCCTCTTGTCTCAGCCTCCCAGTACTAGGATTATAGATGTATACTACAACACCTGGATATTTATTCATTTATTATGGTACTGGGGATGGGACCCAGGGCCTTCTACCTCTGGGCTACATCCCCAGCCCTATTTTATTACTATTATTTTCGGGGGAGGAAATAGGGTCTCACTAAGTTGCTGAGGACCTTGCTAAATGCTGAGACTGACTTCAAACCTTCGATCCTCCTGTCTCAGCCTCCCAAGTACTAGGATTTACAGGTGAGCGCCACCACACCCAGTTCTGATTTTCTAATTCTATTATTCCTTTTTGATTTATTAACTAGAAATCATCTATTAAGAACTTTATGTTAGCCGGGCATGATGGCGCATGCTTGTAATCTCAGTTCTTGGGAGGCTGGGTTCAATCCCCCGTGCCACACAAAAAAAAAAGAACTTACTGTAATCATTTAGTTGATTTGAAATACAGATCATGTAGGAAACACAGAATACATGACTCTCCCTCCCTTCCTCCCATCTTTCCTTCTTTCCTTCCTTTTGTCCTGGAGATTGAACTCAAGGGTATTGTACCTCTGAGCTACAGCCCAGCCTTTTTTATTTTTATTTTTGAAACAGGGTCTTCCTAAGTTCCTAAGGGTTTCACTAAGTTGCTGAGGCTGATCTCAAACCTGCAATCCTCCTGTCTCAGACTCCCAGGTATTGGGATTACAGGTATGTGCCACCATGCCTGCCTTGATTTTTTTCCCCTTTTATTTATCAATTTATCAAATTTTCAGAATAATGAATCAAGCCCCTAACAACCTTGCAAAGGTGCCCAGATGCTACCACCTCCCAGCCCCCAACTTCTTCTCTTCATTCTTATGAGCACATGGATATATATGCATATCTGCTGGGTTTCTTTTTCTTTCTTTTTCTTTTTATTTTTTTGGTACTGGAGATTGAGCCCAAGGCATTCTACCTCCAAGCTACATCCCCAGGGCCCTGTAGACTTACCTTTGATTACTTTCTTGCTTTCTGGCAGGGGAAAAAAAAAAGATATTCAAAGCCCATTAAGTACATTTCACTCAAGCCTGGACAAAGCCGCTTCCAAGGAGTTCTGATTTCTTTTCTTTTTTTTAAATAATTTGTTGGTGCATGGTAATCATACATCTTGATGAGTTACAGGGTAGTAGAGGCATACATGCACACATCACTCATTTAACCCTCCCCCAATTCCCACCCATTCCCCCCTCCCTCCTCGTGCTCGGCCTAGTGATTGACTTTGATAAGTTTGTCAGTGTACATCATGTGCATTAGGGTGTTTCCCTCTCCCCCCTCCCATCTCCCTCAGTGAAGTAACCTTTACTCATCTAATGTTTTTTCTTCTTTGTCTGGAGTCCCTCCTATGTCCCATTTTCTCCCTAGCTTCCACATATTAGGGAGAACATCCAACTTTTCACTTTTTGTGACTGACTAATCTCACTTAGCATGTTCTCTAGTTCCATCCATTTCCCTGCAAATGACGTAATTTTGTTCTTTATGGCTGAGTAAAATTCCATTGTGTACATAACCATAGTTTTGTAATCCATTCATCTGTTGATGGACATCTCGGCTGGTTCCTATAGTTTGGCAATTGTGAATTGTGCAGCTATAAACATAGATACGCATGTATTAGTCTGGTAATTTGGTTTCCATTCTTTTTGGGTAGATACCCAGAAGTGGTATTGCTGGGTCATATGGTAGGTTCATTCCCATTCTTCGGAGGATCCTCCCTCTACACTGTTTTCTAAAGTGGTTGCACTAATTTGCCATCCCACCAACAATGTATTAGAGTTCCTGCTTCTCCACATCCTCACCAGCATTTGTTTTTTTAATGATTGGCATTCTAATTGGGGTTAGGTGAAATCTCAGGATAGTTTTGATTTGCATCTCTCTGATTGCTAATGATGTTGAACATTTTTTCACACATTTCTTTTAGTGAGAATACATACATGTGTGTGTTTTATATACATAGAAGTAGTAAATAACGATACCAGTATTAACAGTAAGATTACTGAAATGCGTAACTGGGCACAGTAGCGTGCTCCTGTAAGGCCCAGCTATTTGGAAGACTGAGACAGAGGATCACTGGAGTCCATGAGTCTGAGGCCAGCCTGGACAACTGAGTGAGGTCCTGTCTCATGATGAAAAAATAAAAAAGGACTGAGGATGTAGTTCAGTGGTCTCTAGAGGGCCCCTGGGTTCAACCCCTAGTGCTGGAAAAAAAAATTACTGGATACAATATAGGACTTGTTTTGCAATTTGTTGGTGTTCTTAGGATGTGTCCCACTAGGAATACACAACTGAAATACTGTGTTTAAAGTCACTTGAAATAAATCTTTGAGTGATTATGCAACTGACTTGTTTTATAGTTAAACATTTGTTTCTTTGTATTTTTAATTTTCAAATGAGTTTTCTTGAATTTAACTTTTATTTTAAATTCTCTTTTTGTTAAGACATTAACACAGTTCCAGAGTCACAACTGTAAAATAAGACATATTTAGAGAAATCTTGTGCCTTGTTTACTCTTTCCTGTATTATTTCCTATGGCTGCTGTAACAAGTTACCATAAATTGAGTGGTTTAAAACAACACAGATTTATTATTTTAGAGCCCTGTAAGTCACAAACCCTACACAGTTCTCTAGGTGTCAGGAGGGCAGTGCTCCTATCTGGAAGCTCCAGGGGCAAATCCATTTCCTTGCTTTTCCCAGCATTTAGAGGCCACCTGCGTTCCCTGGCTGCCTTTCTCCATTGTCAGAGTTAGCAACCTCGTATCCTTCTGAGTCACCCCCTGTCCTCAGATCTTTCTTTATGACCACTGCCAGGAACAATTCTCTGCTTGTAAGGACTCATGTCCTTACATCTGCAAGAGTCCTTTTGCCATGAGGGTCTAGGGTCTGGCCGTCTTTGGGGTGCCATTATTCGGCCTTCTCTATTTCCCTCTAAGGTAACAATTCTTTAGTCAGTACTGGGAATTGAACCCAGGAGCCTTCTACCTCTGAGCCACACCCCAACTCTATTTTATTTTTCATTTTGAAACATGGTCTAAGTTGCTGAGGGCCTTGCTAAGTTGCCGAGGCTGGCTGTGAACCTGTGATCCTCCTGTCCCAGCCTCCCAGGTACTGGGATTACAGGCTTACGCCACCATACCCGGCTTAAATTTATCTTTTCATAGTTTATTTTTTAAAATATAAGGAAATATGTATCCCCTATCTTACTCAGAAGTTAACTATAAACACCATTTCTGAACCTTTTTTCACTTAATGGCATATCCTGGAATTCATGCCATAACCTTGAAAAGTTCTTCATTTCTTTATACAGTTACATGGTATGTCATTGTATGAACCATATCGTACCTATTTAACCAGTCCTTATTCATAAACATTTGTGCTTTTTCCAGCCTTTTGCTATATAAAATAAACCTGCAGTGAAAAACTTTGTACATACATCATTTTCCCCTCCCTTCCTCCTTCCCTCCCTCCCTTCTTTCCTTCCTTCCATACTGGGGATTGATCCCTGGGACATTCTACCTCCAAGCTACACCCCCAACCCTTTTTCTTTTTCTTTTTTTTTTTTGGTGGTACTAGGGATTGAATCCAGGGGCATTCTATCTCCGAGCTACACCCCCAGTTCTATTTTATTTTTATTTTGAAACAGGGTCTTGCTAGGTTGATGCGAGTCTCACTAGTTGCTGAGGCTGTCCTTGAACCTGTGATCTTTCTGTCTCAGAGCCACCATGCCCATCTTCTATTATCTTTTTCTGAGCATTTTTCTTCCACCCTTCTATATTTTTTTCCTAGAATTCTGGTTAACATGTATATGACAGTTTGTATTTTCCATTTAATAATGCTACTATATATAAAATCCTTACTGAGTCTAATTCTGTTCTCTTCTGAGTCACGCATGTGGTCTGCTTCCTTGTGTTTTATAATTTGGGGTTTTATATCATCTTCAGCTAGGCTTTTCCTGAAGCAATACTAGAACATCTGCTCTGAAGTTGCATCTCTCTAGAGAGGAGTAAATACAACTTTTGCTTCTGCCAAGTGATCCAGAGGAACTTGAAATTAAGTGCTTGGCTTAAAGTTTTCCAGGCCACACAGGTAGTTAAACTAAACCCCATTTGAGAGGAGGCCTGAAATGATCAACTCAAGGGAGATCCTCCGACCTTCCTCCACCTCAACCTCACATCAAAACCAACACATTTCTCTGTCTCCTTTAGCCAGTGAACAGATTTTTTTTTTAATTCATGATTTCACTGGGCATGGTGGCGCACGCCTGTAATCCCAGTACTTGGGAGGTTGAAACAGTAGGATCGCAGGTTCGAGGCCAGCCTCAGCAACTTAGTGAGACCCTGTTTCAAAATAAAACATAAAATAGGGGTGGGGATATATCTCAGGTAGAACAGCCCTGGGTTCAATCCACGGTACCAAAAAAAGAAAAAAAAAATCATCATTTCTCTTTTTTTTTCGGACCTGGGGATGGAACCCAGGGGCATTCCACCTCTGAGCTACACCCCCAGTCCTATTTTTTATCTTTTATTTTGAAACAGGGTGTCACTAAGTTGCGGAGGGCCTCACTAAGTAGCTGAGGCTGACCGCGAACCCGGATCCTCCCTCCAGTCTCAGCCTCCCAAGTACTGGGATTACAAGCGTGCGCCACCACGCCCAGCTATCATGTCTCTTAACATGTAAGCCTTTGAAGGTCTGTGAAATGGTTAGGATCTATGTGAAAGGGTTTAGGTCTAGTAATCTAATAATCATATTTGTTACTTTTATGCATTAATTTTAAGCTTTTCATAGCAGGGGAGGGAGGTTGGGAGGCAATCTAGTCCACCGTGGATTTCAAGAACAAAACTGTGTTCCTTTAATATATTAATGTTTAATCCAGGTGTGGTAGCACATGCCTGTAGACTCAGTTAAAAAAGAGAGAGGGCTGGAGATGTATCTCAGTGGTAGCATGCTTGCCTAGCAATGTGCAGGACCCTGGGTTCGATCCCCAGCATGGCAATAACAAAACCGGAACAGACCCCTGAAGTCCCTCCCACACCTGACCAAGGGGGTTGGCCCTGCCAACTGCATTATGTTTACCTAAATAAAGCTTTTTTAAAAAGAATTTTAAAAAAAGAAAGCTTGCGAAAGAATCTAAGGGAGAAGAAAAGTGGTGGTTCCTAAGCTCTTTCCTAATGAGTAAGGTGCTGGCTGGCTGTGTCCTTATGCATCAGCCACCACTGAGACTGCCTACTTGTTACTAACCAAATGGTGGTAGGGACCAAGAGCCTTGTTTCTTCCTTCTCTCTCAAGGTTTCCCTGACCTCCGCACCATTCCCAGTGCCCTGCTTTTCCTCCAGCCTGGCTTCTCTACCTTCTTTCAAGTTTTGCAATAACAGATTTAGCTAAAGAGCCATTATAGTTAGAGCTTTATGTCTCTTGGTCTCTGGTGTGTGTGTGTGTGTGTGTGTGTGTGTGTGTGTGTGTTACTGGAGACTGAACCCATATTTTATTTTTATTTTGAAATAGGTTCTTGCTAGGTTGCTGAGAGTCTTGCTACTTGCTGAGGCTGTCCTGAACCTGCGATCCTCCTGTCTCAGCCTCACAAGTACTAGGATTATAGGCCTGTGCCACCATGCCTGGCCTGTCATATACTTTTATAGGACCATTTCATAAAAACCATCAGCCGTGATTCAATGAGGAGGCCTAGAAGATAAGGGAGATGGCTCTATTTAATCAACCTGTGCCATGTGGTGCCCACGTTCTAACTGCTTTAAAAGCCAGAGGTGTCCCTGTCATTAGAGAATTAATCCAGGCTGTCTCTGAGCCCAGCTCTGTATGTCCTGTCCATGTCACCTCTTCAGGTGATGAATGCTAGAAGTCTATGACTCACTATTTAAAACAATACTTTTTATTTATCTCCAACTGACCTGAGCTTCAATATGTGGATAGGAGTGAAAATATAGGTTTAGTTCTAAGTTGACCTTTTTAATGGAGAGAAGTAAAGGCATAGAGAACTGTAAAAATCTGGGGAGAGGGGGCTTAGAATATGATTTACTACTTAATATTGACATGTAGCATTATCTGAAGATCATAACAAAATTAAAAACTATACCATGAAGACAGCCCTTTAACCTGAAAAGTAGTTGGTATTTCCCTTACCCAGCTCCTCCTTATTCCCAATTTTATTTAGTGTTTAGCAACTCTTACAGAGTACCAACCCAAATAGAATCTCTGTATCCAGCTTCTCACCCTATTTGCTTGCTATTTTGGCTCATAATTTCTTAGAGACACAGCTAATTAATGGACTTAATTGAGGTAATTACTATAAATGAGCTATAATGCCCATAATCAAATGTTAATTTTGTTTATTTTAGAAAGTAAGTGGTAATAAATTAGGACCAAATAAACAAAATGTACATTTGTAGTTGACTAAAATTTCCATGTCCATTTTAAGAATTTGTAGTGACTCCAGAAATCCTTGAATGCTAGCTGACGTTCATGGAGCACTGAGCAGTATTCTGGTCCCTATTCGGGTGCTTTACATGTATTATCCCATGCCACACTTACAACAAGTCTATGAGAAACCAGGCTCTGTGATACCCACCTGTAACCCCGTACTTGGGAGGCTGACAGGAAGATCACAGGTTCAAGGCCAGCCTCGGGAACTTAGCAAGACTCTCAGCAACTTAGCAAGACCCTGGTTTCAAAATAAAAAAGGGTTGGGGGTGTGGCTCAGAGGTAGAATGCCCTTTGTTTTGATCCCCAGTACCAAACAAAACAAAACCAAGTCTAGGAGAAAGGTACTACTGTTATCTCTATTTTCCCACTGAAGAGGTAGGGCACAGAAAGGTTACATGAAGGTCACAAAGCTAATAAGTGACAACGTGGCTCAAAACAGCTGGCCTGGCCTTAGGCGCCATGCAGCGAGTGGCTGGACTGGTGTATAAAGCCCCGTCACTGTCAGCACCATGGGATTGAAATCTGCATCTTTGGAGCATATTTTTAGTAGATGGGGTGGTGCAGAAACCGATTACATGGTCTTTCCTCGTTTACTCAGACTTGGGGAGAGCCTGGAGGTCGCGTTCTTCATGATACCAACCTGCTGACCTCTCGTCTCTTTCAGTTTCTGTTCCAGCAGCTGGGAATGTTGGTGTCCTTTGTGAAGAGCCACATCAGACCGTACATGGATGAAATAGTCACCCTCATGAGAGTGAGTAGAAGCTAGCGCGTCGGCCTCTGTATCCGTTTGGGGTGAAGGGAAGCTCAGGAGCAAGTTTGGATAACAGACATCTTTTCGTGGGTCATTGTGGAGCTGTTTCGAAAGTAGAGCAAAGTAGCCCACAGGGTTTTGAGGAGGAAGAGGGGCTGTTGCTCCAAGCTCCTGGCTCCCAGGTACAAGAGGACAGGTGTGAAGTCTGAGGAAAGCAATTTCACTTTAATATCACAATAGTGCTTTTCTATTCCCACAAAGCCCTCTTCCTTACTGCCCATAAGACCATGGCCTAGAGAGAGAGTTGGGGACTGGGTTCGCCTAGAGCAGTTCAATACCACAGTCTCCTCTCTGGCACTGAGGAAGCTTTGCCCTGCTGCCTCCAAATCGTGACTGTCGCCTTTTGACTGCAGTGGCACAGAGCACAGCTCAGGGCCCAGGATGTTATAACATGAATTAAGCAAGTGCCAGACAAGGACCCATTCATTACAGTATTGTTTTGTTTTTTCCTCCTACTGCTCTGTGTAATTTCTTTTTTTTTTTTTTTAACAGTACTGGGAATGGAACCCAGGAGTACTCTACCTCTGAGCTACACCCCCAGCCCTATTTTTTATTCTTTATTTTGAAACAGGGTCTCACTAAGTTGTGGAGGGCCTCACCAAGTAGCTGAGGCTGGCCACGAACCCGTGATCCTCCTGTCTCAGCCTCCCAAGTACTGGGATTACAAGCGTGCGCCACCACACCTGGCTGCTCTGAGTAATTTCAGTGTCTCTGTTGGGAAGGTTGCTTTGCAGACATGACTGTCCTCAGAGCCAGTGATGACTTTTCTTCTCCCTGCCCCCACCCCAACCTTTGTAGCTAGCTAGGAGGACTCTGTGGGGCCAAACCAGAATGGCCCGCTTCCTTCCCAAATGGAGCCCGCCAGCACCTGGCTCTCAGAACTGAATACTCCTACATGTATAAATCATTAAAAGCTGCTCTGTTCCCTCCTACCACAGAGGCCTCTGTGCAAGAAAGATTTAGGCTGAATGATAAAAAGCCCAGTGGATGGTCTTGGGGGAAGAGAGACAAAGAGGAAGCAGTGTACTCATGGTAGGAAGCTGAAGTGATCTTTGATTACTCCCCCAAAAGACCAAAACCCAGGGATTTGAGGCAGGGGCCCCCCACCTGCAGAATACGACTCTCATTCCGTCCCAGGTGGAGAAGGTGCAGCGGGGGCGCTCCCTTTGGCTGCTGATACTGGGCATTTTAATGAGCTCCCCTGAGCCCAGCCAGTGAAGAGAACATCCTGTGAACAGTGATCTAGCCGATGTTCCCAGGCAGGCGGCTGGTCTTTGAGTAGAACCCTTGTGAGGAGCCCGGGGTAATGCAGGTGGGGTGGGGGCTTTCTCTGAAGAAGGCTGGGTGTGGGCCAGGGGAATGGACACCTCCCTCTGAGGGGCCTGAAGAGCTGCGGTGTTTCTTTGGCAGTGCTTTTTATCTAAAGTGAATGAAGCCTTTTCAGAGAGAATACTTCTAGCAGGAAGAAAGTGAGTTTTGCCAGCCTCTTCTAGTTTGCTTTTTATTTTCTAAATTGTTAATTCTTTTAGATTTTTAAAAATTAAAAATACAAGCCGGGCGTGGTGGCTTGTAATCACAGTACTTGGGAGGCTGAGACAGGAGGATCTGAGTTCGCGGCCAGGCTCAGCTAATACTTAGTGAGGCCTCCACAACTTAGTGTGAGACCCTGTTTCAAAATAAAGAATAAAAAAAATAGGGTTGGGGTAGTGTAGCTCGGAGGTAGAATGCCCCTGGGTTCAATCCCCAGCACCGAAAAAAAAAAAATTAAAAATAGAGCTGGGTGTGGTGGTACACACCTGTAATCCCAGTACTTGGGAGGCTGAGACAGGAGGATCGCAGGTTCAAAGCCAGTCTCAGCAACTTAGTGAGACTCTCAGCAACCTAATGAGACCTTGTTTCCAATTAAATAAAGTTGGGCTGGGGGTGTAGCTCAGAGGTAGAATGCCTCTGGGTTCAATCCTCAATAGCACAAAAAACAAAAGTAAAAAAACTTAGCCAGGCATGATGGTGCACACCTGTAATCCCAGTACTTGGGAGGCTGAGATAGGAGGAATCACAGGTTTGAGACCAACCTCAGCAACTTAGCGAAACTCTCAGCAACCTAGCATGACCCTATTTTAAAACAAAAAATTAAAAAAGGGTGGGGGTGTAGATCGGAGGTAGAATGCCCCTGAGTTCAATCTCCAGTACCACAGATAAATAAATTTTATCCTTCTTTACAGCCTTTCACCTAAGAAGTTACTTTTTTTCTTTCTTTTTTTGTGTGTGTATGTCAGGGGGAGTACTAGGGGCGGAACCCAGGGACCTTCTACCTCCGGGCTATATCCCCAGCCCTGTTTTATTTTTTATTTGGAAACAGGGTCTCACTAAGTTGCTGAGGCTGAGCTGAGCGTGGTGGCGCATGTTTTTAATCCCAGTACTTGGGGGGCTGAGACAAGAGGATCACAGGTTTGCGGCCAGCCTCAGCTACTTGAGGCCCTCTGCAACTTAGTGAGACCCTGTTTCAAAATAAAGAATAAAATAAAGCTGGGGGTGTAGCTTGGAGGTAGAATGCCCCTGGGTTCAATCCCCAGTGCCACACACACAAAAAAAAGTTGCTGAGGCTGACTTCAACCCTGCAATCCTCCTGTCTCAGCCTCCTAAGTACTGGGATTACAGGTGTGCGCCACCACGCCCGGCTGAAGTTACTCTTGTTTTTATTGACTTCCATTCTCAATTATTTAGGGACCCCCAAGAGCATTAATATTTATGTGTTTCCATCATTGTGAGATTTCTGTTATCATTAAGTCTCCTGCTCTGGAGGAGTAAAGAAGGCACCAGGCACCTATCTTTTTGAATTTGTTTGTTTGTTTGTTTTTGTGTTACTAGGGATTGAACCCAGGGGCATTCTTCCTCCGAGCTACACCCCCAGCCTTATATTTTGTTCTTTATTTTGAGACAGGGTCTCACTACGTTGTGGAGGGTCTCACTAAGTAGCTGAGGCTGGCCTTGAACCTGTGATCCTCCTGTCTCAGCCTCCCAAGTACTGCAATTACAAGCATGTGCCACCATGCCCAGATGAGTCGATTTAAAATCACAGCTTTTAGCTGGGCATGGTGGCACACGCCTGTAATCCCAGTACTTGGGAGGCTGAGACAGTAGGATCGTAGGTTCGAGGACAGCCTCAGCAAGTAGTAAGACTCTCATCAACCTAGTGAGACCCTGTTTCCAAATAAGAAATAAAATCGGGCTGGGGGTGTAGCTTGGAGGTAGAATGCCTCTGGGTTCAATCCCCAGTACCACTAAAAAAAAAAAATGACAGCTTTTTTTTTTTTGGCGGTACTAGGGATTGAACCCAGGGGCATTCTACCTCCGGGCCACATCCCCAGCCCTATTTTTTGTTCTTTCTTTCCTTCCTTCCTTCCTTCCTTCCTTCCTTCCTTCTTTCTTTCTTTCTTTCTTTCTTTCTTTCTTTCTTTCTTTCTTCTTTTCTTTCTTTATTTTTTGCGGTACCGGGGATTGAACGCAGGGGTGTTCTACCTCCGCGCTACGCCCCCGGCCCTATTTTTTATACTTTATTTGGAACTGGGTCTCACGAAGTTGTGGAGGCCTCACTAAGTAGAGAGAGAGAGAGAGAGAGAGAGAGAGAGAGAGAGAAAGAGAAAGACAGGGAGGGAGAGAGAACGCTTGTGTGTGCGCGCGCATGCGCGAGCTGAGGCTGGCCGAGAACCTGGATCCTCCGGTCTCCGCTTCCCAAAGTACTGGGATTACAAGTGTGCGCCACCACGCCCGGCATTTGTTGTTTATTTAAAACAGGGTCTCACTAAGTTGCGGAGGGCCTCACTAAGTAGCTGAGGCTGGCCGCGAACCCAGATCCTCTGGTCTCAGCCTCCCAAGCACTGGGATTACAAGCGTGCACCACCACGCCCGACTGACAGCTTTTCTTGAAGTCAGAAGCTTAGGCTAGTTTGCCATGCAGTTCCAAGGGAGGATCTATGGCCCATTGGCCAGATTTTCATTTTAGTAACTTGTGTGGGTCAGTGTGGGTCACAATTACATGGTTGTGAAAAGTGCTCGTTTTGTGGCACCATGCAAGCCTGATAGATAAATTTTGGAGGGACAGATGTCAGATGCTCTCTAGCAAAATATAAATCCAGAAAGGTTGATAACTCTGGAGTTGCTCTCTGGTAGAGATCGGGTGGTATCAAAGTGAAGTATCCACCCTGTGCCACTTCAGTGCTCTTAGAGCATCTTAAATTTAGTTGTCTGTTTATTCTGTAGACATGTGTTTGAGTGGCCAGGGTGTCCCAGCTGCTCTGGTAGATTCTGGGGATGCAGAGATGAATCAGAGTGGTTTCTGCCCTTACATAGCCTGTGGTCTAGTAGAGGGAGGGTGCAAAGCAAATTAAGTATTACAGGTGCTGGGAAGTGTTACACAGCTGGGAAGGAGGAGTGGAAAGGGACCCAAAGGATGATGGCAGGAGAACAGGAGAGCCTTCATAGGAGAAGCGAGGCTTGAGCCAGGGCTTGAAGACAGATGGGACTTAGCTGAGCAAGAAATGGGATTCTAGGCAAAGGCGTGAGCACTGCACAGGGGAGCGAGGGAGCTGGTGCACCTGGGGAAGTGCAGTTTAATTTCTCCTACATGGCTGCAGCATAGGATGCATAGGGCCCAGGGCGAGGAGGACGGGGAGGAGTTCGTGTGGGCAGGCTGAGCTCACTACATTTGTACTTCTTTTTGGCCATCTCAGTTCCTCAGTTCACATTTCAGCAGAGTGGTACCTGACTCCGCCCTTCTTGTTGCTTCCCCATTGTAGGAATTCTGGGTCATGAACACCTCAATCCAGAGCACAATCATTCTTCTCATTGAGCAAATTGTGGTAGCTCTTGGGGGTGAATTTAAGCTCTACCTGCCCCAGCTGATCCCACACATGCTGCGTGTCTTCATGCATGACAACAGCCCAGGCCGCATCGTCTCCATCAAGGTGAGCGCCCTGGGGATCCCCTAGAGAGATTTCCAGCTTCCTCGGAGTCTCTGGAAGATCGCCTAAGAAGTGAGACCCTGTTTTGAATGACAAGTTGATATCTACTCCTCAAGACTGAATTCAAAGGACACCAATACCTGATGCTTGCAATTTATAGTTTATAGAATGCTTGCAATGCTTTTTTTTTTTTTTTGGTACTTGGGTTTGAACCCAGGGATGTTCTACCTCTGAGCTATATCCCCAGCTATTGTTCAAATGGGGTTTCATTAGGTTGCTGAGTCTCACTAAGTTGCTGAGGCTGTCCTCAAACTTGTGATCCTCCTGTCTTAGCCTCCCAAGTATTGGGTTTACAGGTGTGTGTCATTGCACCCGTCTTCTCTCTTGATTATCCTTAAGTTTGTCTCCTTTAATGGGTTATTCATGGTAAATGTTTTGTCCCAGGCCAGTTTTCTCTATTATCCCACAACTGATTGCTTATCAGTTGACGTAAGCACAGAGAAAGCAAAGTAAGCAGATGAAATGCGGGGGAGAGGGGCCGCCCAAAGAATGTAGTTCAGAGCCCCTTGATGAAGCGTTGAGAGTCCCCACAGAACCTTGGATTGTCCACCCCACTGCCCCGACCGTGCCCTGGGCCACCTGATACCTGACTGACTGTTCATCGCTGCGCTCGGCTCCCTTTGGCAGTTGCTGGCAGCAATCCAGCTGTTCGGTGCCAACCTGGATGACTATCTGCACTTGTTGTTGCCGCCAATCGTGAAGCTGTTTGACGCCCCTGAAGTTCCACTACCATCTCGAAAGTGAGCACCTGCCCTGGCTACCAGTGATACTAGGCTTTTAGGGCTTCGTTGAAAATTGGCCTTAAGTTCCCAGGCTTTTTTTTCCTTCCATCTTTCCTTCCTTCCTTCCTTCCTTCCTTCCTTCCTTCCTTCCTTCCTTCCTTCCCTTATTTCAATTCCTATAATTTTATTTTTTTGGTACTAGGGATTGAACTCAGAGGCATTCTACCTCTGAGTTACATCCTCAGCCCTTTTTTTATTTCTTATTTGGTTGGAAACAGGGTCTTACTAGGTTGCTGAGAGCCTCGCTAAGTTGCCAAGGCTGGTTTTGAACCTGTGATCCTCTGTCTCAGCCTCTGAAGTACTGGGATTACAAGCATGCACTACCACACCTGGCTCAACTCCCATTATTTTAGTCCAGAAATATCCCAGATTTATGGAAATCATAACTGTCCCCATCCCACTGGAGTGTATGTCAGATGCCTGTCAGCCACAGTACCGCAGAAGCCATCCCTTCAGTGCTGAGGGTTCAGGCAGCCCTTGGGCACTTCTCTTCTCTGGATGGTACATAGTGATCCCTGTTTGTCATAATTGCTGTAGGGCAGCGTTGGAGACGGTGGACCGCCTGACAGAGTCCCTGGATTTCACAGACTACGCCTCCCGGATCATTCACCCGATTGTTCGAACACTGGATCAGAGCCCAGAGCTGCGCTCCACAGCCATGGACACGTTGTCTTCACTTGTCTTTCAACTGGGGAAGAAGGTAAGGCAGGAGTCCTGAACACACCGGTGCTCTTCTCCCTCCTTCCAGAAGAGGACGTTATGAGTTTCTCCATTTGTTAGTCAATAGGTCTCAACCACCAATGGGAAAGATGGAATTATTTGGTTTTCTTTTTGTTCTTCATTTGTTCAGCAAGTATTTATTGAGTCACCTGTGTGGGCTAAATGCTACTATAGAAATAACATAGCAAATAAAGTCCTAACATTTAACATTCCAATGAAAGAAAGCAAGCACACAAACCCTGTTTGTCTCATAAGCGTGATGTGTGCAAGTAGGGGAAAATGCTGCTGATAAGGGTTGATAAGGAAGAGTTGACAAAGACCTAAATACAGTAACGGCCAATCTAGATAGCTGCAGACAGGCGCAGCAAATGCATAGGCTGATGCAGGCATGGAGAGTGCTCAGCACAACCGGAGATCAGCATGACTTCAGGAGTAAGGGGTGGGGGTGTGCTTAGAGATGAGGTGGGACCGAGTAGGGGAGAGACTAGATTTTATGGACCAAAGGGTTTCAAAATGTGATCCTTACACAAGCGATATCCGCATCTACATGGGAACTTGTTAGGAACGCAGACTCAGGCCTCACCCCAGGCCTGCCGTGAGTGACACCCAGGCTGTGGTACCCAGCAGTCTGTTTCCATAAGCCCGCTGGGTGATGCTGCTGCCTGCTTTTACTCTGAGCAAAAGTGGAAGTCTGGGGCGGGGGGTTGAACACAGGAAGTATATGACAGCCTTAATATTTTGAAATAATTACTCCTGATTCTGTGTGGAAAAATAGGCTGTGGGGCAGGGTGGAGGCAGAGACCTGGGAGAAGCCATTTCAGGAAACCAGATGGAAAATGGTGGGACTTGGGCTGGGGTTATAGCCAGGGTGATAAAGGGGTTCTTCAGAATACCACAGAGCAGGCCAAACACCTAGAAGCTATACTATAGTTGTGTAATATTCTTTTCTTTCCACTCTCCGAAGTAATGATTTCTGATCTCTTCCCCCTCCTGTCATAGTACCAAATTTTCATTCCAATGGTGAATAAAGTTCTGGTGCGACATCGAATCAACCATCAGCGCTATGATGTGCTCATCTGCAGAATCGTCAAGGTGAACACTTTGTTCTACTTTGAAGTCCCCTATTTCCTTTCCTTCTTAGTATTCTTGTCCTCTTAGCTAAGGAATATGTCTAGCTTATGAACTAGAATTGGCCGACTTCTTTGGTAAAGATAGTTACGTTTCCCCACATTGTAGGCTGCCTGGTCTCTGTTGCAGCTGCTTGGCTGCCCCATTGCAGCTGAAAGCAGCTGTGTGCAACCCAAGCCTGACTGCAGTTTTGGACCCCAGAATTTGATTCTTACAGAATCTTCATGTATGCAAAATATTAATCCCTTTTGACTATATTTTTCCAATAATTTGATATTGTAAAAACTATTTCTAGCTCTTGGTGGCAGGCTGATTGCTCTAAATGCTTTATCACTTTTATCTTTGCATCTTTGCCGGGTGCATGGTTGTATGCCCATACCAGTAAGGAAGTACTTGTCAGTGACCAGGAGGGACCAGTAAAGATTGGTCTACAGTGGAATTCAGCTTACTTGTGATTCATTTTGTCCACACTTGCAACTTTTTACTGCTTGTTGAAATCCTGGCTTTTCCAGAAGATCTGAATCGCCCAAGGTTTATGCTCGTTTCCTAAGCTGGGAGCATCTAGTGGAGTTGCAGGTGTTTTCTATAAATCTGTTTGCAGGGGTACACCCTTGCTGATGAAGAGGAGGACCCTTTGATCTACCAGCATCGAATGCTGAGGAGTGGCCAAGGGGACGCGTTAGCTAGTGGACCAGTAGAAACAGGACCTATGAAGAAACTGCATGTCAGCACCATCAACCTCCAAAAGGCAGGTCCATTGTTTCCAGGGGGCTTGGGAAGGAGGGCTCTGTCATCTCTCATTCAGAACTTTCAGCTCTTGCTCTCTTAACATTAAAACAACCAGAAAACAGCCCCAGCATTTTTCTAGAAATTTAGATACCATGAACTTAGACCATTTTGTCTTTCTCCAGGTGTCTGGCTTGTAAAATTTTTATAAAGGAAAAGTAGAGAACAAAGTGTCCTTTTATGTTCCCTTGGAACTTCAATAGTAAAACTTTTTGTTGCTAATAACATTATTATTTTTTACACCAACAGAACAAAGCTGGTGAGCCCCCTACTTAGCACTATAGAGTGATGCAGGCTCTTTAAACCAGTGCTTTTCAAACTTCTCAATTGCATTGGGTTTACCAGATGCTGGGAATTCTGTTAACATGCTTACTGTTGTCAAGTGTGGTGTCGCATGCCTGCAATCCCAGTTACTCCGGAGGCTGAAGCAGCAGGATCACAAATTCAAGGCCAGCCTGCGAAACTTAGCGAGACCCTGTCTCAAAATAAAATTTAAGTAGCCGGGCGTGGTGGCACACGCTTGTAATCCCAGTACTTGGGAGGCTGAGACCGGAGGATCCGGGTTCGTGGCCAGCCTCAGCTACTTAGTGAGGCCCTCCACAACTTAGTGAGACCCTGTTTCAAAATAAAGAATAAAAAATAGCGCTGGGGGTGTAGCCCGGAGGTAGAATGCCCCTGGGTTCAATCCCTGGTACCGCAAAAAATAAATAAATAAATAAATAAATAAAAATTTAAAAATGGATTGGGGATGTAGCTCAGTAGTAGAGTTTTTGCCTAGCATGCATAAGGCTCTGGGTTCAATCCCCAATATCACAGGCTGCGGGGGGGGGGGAGCTTACTCTAACGCAGTCATTCTGTGGTTGGGTCTCATATTCTACATCTCTAAGAAGCTCCCAGGGAATGTGTTGGTCCTTTGAGTAGTGAGGTTTGAGATCTTTGCAAGTAAGTACTAAATTGTCTCTGCTGACCAAAGCCAGGGAAACGGGCAGCCTTTGACCCTGTGTGCCAACAGCCGTCCACCCCAAAACGAGCAGTTTCAAAGCATGTCTAGTGAAGCTGAGCAGAGTAACCATTAGTTATTTCACTGACTTTTAAAGAAATACAGCAGCTTGCTTATTTCCCACATTTTGTGTGCCTTTAGTGACACTGGAGACTAAGCAACTCCCAGTTTGGATTTCAACATTGTGTTATTCTTCATTTATTAGCAGCTAACTCACAGCAGCTATACTTCATTTATAGCCACAGAGGTAAAAAGCTGAGCAGGCTGTGTCCCAGCTGACTCGTCCTCTTCTTTTGGCTGAGCCTAGAAAGATTGGAACATATTTGTGTGTGTTTGTTTATGCTCACACCCAGCCTCAGAATGCTGGAGCTTTATTACTGACTAGAGTTTTAAAAGCTTTCCCCACGTGGACAGTGTCCAGTGACAGTGACCCTGCTAAAGAAATGCTTGCTGGTGTAAGCTGGGAATGGTCAAATGTCCCTGGATCAGGAGGGTGCTGCTTCCCCCCGGGGATTTCCTAACTGCTAGTTGAGTCTTCAGGGAAGGAACAAGGTTGTCAGTCAGCTGGCATTCCCAGGCAGTTAGTGAGGCCACCCTGCTGACACCTCACACTTGAGAGAAAGAAATTAGTAATGCCTCCTTGTTTGTGTCCAACTTCTTAAGTGCTGTGTAACATGCAGCTGTGCACAGACCAATTATGTGGGTAAGAAACCAGCAATCTATGGGTAGAAAAGGACTTGATGTTCCTCTTCACACAACAGAACAGTTTCAGAGTCAAGATTTTGGTACCTAGTCTCACTTTTCCTTCTTGTTCAGGGTTTACATTGTACGATTGGCCTGTGGGATTTTCTGGTTTGTCTCTTGTAATATTCTACTTGGGCAAAACTACCGTGTATACAGTGTCACTCACTGGTGAGTCATCAGAAGCAGCCGCAGGGCTCCAGCTCATCCCAGGGAGGCCAAGTAGTTGATGGTTAGGTGGTGTAGCCCACGGGGCTGAGGACTTCACTAGTCCACAGTTTGAGAACTTCTGCACCAACTTAGGTATTTCCCCAGTGAAGGGAGGATTGACATGTCTTTTAAGAAAATAGTTTAGAAGTTAGGGATTTAGTAGTTAGGGCTAGACCAATTCAAATAGACATCATTCTGATAACAGCCACCATTTTTTGCTCATCTGTTCTGGCTAGGCCTCTAGATACATTGTCCTTAGATGGGGACGCCTGATGCTCACATGCAACATGCACATAATTTTCCCAGGGTGTTGCAACTGCTCAGTGGCAGGGCCAGGGTTCCAGCCAGGTGTTTTTTGTTTTGTTTTGTTTTGTTTGTGGTACCGGGGATTGAACCCAGGGGCGTTCTACCTCCGCGCCACACCCCCGGCCCTATTTTTTATACTTTATTTTGAAACTGGGTCTCACAAAGTTGCAGAGGGCCTCACTAGGTAGAGAGAGAGAGAGAGAGAGAGAGAGAGAGACAGGGAGAGAGAGAGAGAGAGAGAGAGAGCGAGCGCACTGAGGCTGGCCGCGAACCCGGATCCTCCAGTCTCTGCCTCCCAAAGTACTGGGATTACAAGCGTGCGCCACCACGCCCGGCCAGCCAGGTGTTTTTATATCCAGAAAAATAGGCACTAACAGCCGGCTGTGCTAAGCACTGATACCAATTCATTACATTTATTAACCCAGTAAATCCTTAAGACACCCTGTGAAAGTGGAATGATAACATCCTCATTTTACAGATGAGGAAACTGAGGCACAGAAGAGTTGTGTAACTTGCTGAAGATCAGAGAGCCAGTAACTATATAGTTGAGATTTGCACTCAAGCCACTGAATTCCAGGGTGTGCCTGTTGCCCCAACACTGGACTACCCCCTCCAGAGCCTGCTCTTTCCATCCACCTGCCTGAGCTGCCCTGGTGGTACTTTTTTTTTTGTGTGTGGTACTGGGGATTGCACTCAGGGGCATTCTACCTCCGAGCTACACCCCCAGCCCTATTTTTTTATTCTTTTTTTGGAAACAGGGTCTCACTAAGTTGCGGAGGACCTCAACTAGGTAGCTGAGGCTGGCCGCGAACCCGGATCCTCCAGTCTCAGCCTCCCAAGTACTGGGATTACAAGCGTGCGCCACTACGCCCGTCTCTGGTGGTACCCTTGATGCCTGGAGAGTTCAGAGTTCTGAGGAAAGTTGGAGAGGATAAACTAGAGAGTAGAAATTAAATCTGTCAACTCGGTTCTTGTTCCATCACAGTGCCATAGCTTTGAGCTTGCTGCTCACCTGATTGTAACATGATTCAGACTGTGAATCTGACCATTTACCTCTTCCCCATCACTCCTCAGCGTCAGAGGAGCCGCTGTCCTGGCCTAATGTGGAGGACCCAGCTGCCTTCACGCACTGCTGGAGGCCATTACACTTTGTCGAATGCACTCTGAGTGTGACAGTCCCCATCCATTCTGGTGCTTTAGTGCTCTCTGCTTTGTCGATAGTCAGAGTCCAGCACAAGCAAGTTGTAAAGCAAGCCTTTCCTATAGTGTGGTATGTTCCGGGGATTGCTGCTTCTGCGTATGCCTTTTAATTAAATATGACTCTATTGTAATAATTTGTGCTCAGGAGGAATTTTATCATGAGAGATATAATTTTATAAATCAAAGTAGTAGAAAAACCATTAAATTGATGTTTCTGTTGTCACCTGTGGGATCACAGGCCTGGGGAGCTGCCAGGAGGGTCTCCAAAGATGACTGGCTGGAATGGCTGAGAAGGCTAAGCCTGGAGCTGCTGAAGGACTCTTCCTCGCCCTCCCTGCGCTCGTGCTGGGCCCTGGCGCAGGCCTACAACCCGATGGCCAGGTATGGTGTGTCAGGGCTCCCTTCTGCCTCGCCTTCGCACTCGGATCGAGGATGCGCACAGAGAAAATGATCTGTATGGAGTAGTATTTACTAGAGGTAATAATAAAAGGGCTAGTATTTTTTAGTTTGATAACTTGTGGAACAGAAAAAGAAGGAAAAAGGGAAATTGAACAAGTTCATATTACAGGAAAAGCATCCATCTTAACCTTGCTAGGTAGGAAGAAATAAATTTCTTTCCTTAGTACATTTAGGCTCAAACCTTTTTTTTTGTGGTACTGAGGATTCAACTCGGGGATTCTACCTCCGAGCTACCCCAGCCTGATTTTATTTTTTATTTTGAAACAGGGTCTCTCTAAGTTGCAGAGGGCCTCACGAGGTTGCTGAAGCTGGCCACGAACCTGCGATCCTCCTGTCTCAGCTTCCCAAGTACTGGGAATACAAGCATGCACCACCACGCCCAGCTAGGCCCAAACTTTTAATTACAAAGTTATTTACAACTCCGGAAACAACTGTGTAATAGTTGAATGTAATCTATTTCCAATACTAATGGTATTCTAATTTTTTATTGCTGCATTATAAATACCACAAAACTCAGTGGTCTTAAACAACAGTTGGGATGTAGGTCTTAAACAATAATTGGGATGTAGGTCTTAAACATCAATTGGGATGTAGGCCAGTTGTAGAGCACTTGCCAAGCATGCACGAGGCCCTGGGTTCAGTCCTCAGCACTGACAGAAAAATGGTCTCATAAAAATATGCTAGGCATGGTGGTACATGCCTGTAATTCCAGCTACTTGGGAGGCTAAGGCAGGAAGATCGTGAGTGAGGCCAGCATGGACAACATAGTAAGACCTTGCCTCAAAAAAATCTCCGGTCATTTATTTTGCTCATGAATCTGCAATTTGGAAGGACTGGCAGGGACAGCTTGCTTCAGCTCCACATGGTGTCGGCAAGGGTAGATTAACTGGAGCTCAAGGATCCACTTTCAAGATGGGCTGCTTTTTTTATTTCTTTTTTTTTTTTTTTGGTGCTGGGGGTTGAACTCAGAGGCATTCTACCTCTGAGCTACACTCCCAGCCCTATTTTATTTTTATTTTGAAGCAGGGTCTCGCTAGGCTGATGAGTCTCACTACTTGTTGAGGCTGTCCTCGAACCTGCCATCCTCCTGTTTCAGCCTCTCACGTACTGGGATTATAGGCGTGCGCCACCACGCCTGGCTAATGGGCTGCTTTTATGTCTGGCAAATTGGGGCTATCGACAAGGAACTCAGCTCTGGCAGAGGGCCTAGGGTCCTCTCCACATGGCTCAGTCGCTCCGTGGGTCTCTTGGACTTTGCCACAGAGCGTAGGTTGAAGGTGTGTTCTCCAAGAGAATCAAGTGGAAGTGCGTGGTATTTCTATGGCCTAGCCTTGTAAGTCACATAGTGTCACTTCTGCCTCACTGTTATTCAAGGCAGGCACAAAGGCTCGCTCAAGCTCAAGGGATGGAGACATGGACACCACCTCTTGCTAAGGGAATAGCAAGATTTTAGAAGAGCAGAAGGAACAGAAGATACTGCTGCAAGCATCTTTGGAAAATAGAATTTGCCAGGAAATTTTTTTATTTTTATTTTTGTGGTGCTGGGGATTGAAACCAGGACCTTTTGCATGCTAAGCGCACTATCACTGAGCTACATATTCAGATGGATCCTTTAACACCTAACCTGCTGTGCAAATGGACAGATGTATATATGGCAGTGTGTATCAAGTTCCAGTCACAGAGGCAAACTTACTGGTGTTAGTGAAGATCCTGCCATTAAGGTAGCAAACTTCCAACACTCAGAAGTTCACTGGCCAAGACTGGCTTCCCTGGGCTTTAATAGTGTGCAGGGGAAATATCTTTTTTAATAGTGAATCTTAAACAGCTATTCAAGATTCAGTTTGTAAAAATTCATTGTGTGTGTGTGGTACTAGGGATCAAACCCAGGGTCTCATGCATGCTAAGCATGCTCCATACCACCAAGGTATACCACAGCCCCCGATTTAGAAAAATTCTTAATGCATATGAAAAATTTATAATATAATGTAAATGAATAAGATGCAATACAAAATGCATAAATTTGTAACTTCAACTATTAATATATGTGCATGAATAAAGATTAGGAAGTATATAGCAATAGTTATCTTTAAGTAGGAGGATTTAAGGCATGATTATTTATTTATTTTTTTTTTTTTTTTGCAGTACTGGGGATTGAACCCAGGGGCATTCTACCTCTGAGCTACACCCCCAGCCCTATATTTTATTCTTTATTTTGAAACAGGGTCTCACTAAGTTGCGGAGGGCCTCACTAAGTAGCTGAGGCTGGCTGTGAACCTGCGATCCTCCGGTCTCAGCCTCCCAAGTACTGGGATTACAAGCGTGCACCACCAAGCCCAGCTACACGTGATTATTTCTTCGTTATTCTTTTCCTTATTTTCCAGATTTTTCTACAATAGACATTTATTGTTTATAATGAGGCATAAAATGGTAATTTAATTATCAAGCAGCCCTTCTCATTAGCAAAAAGCAAGAAGGAAGGCATTTCATCTCACTTTTATTAGCACAGCTGGTTTGCCAGATGTATTTAGCAGTAGTGATGGTCCCTGAGACTATGGCTTTGGTGGCATGATTTGGTTCCTCTAATTTCATTCCAAGTGTTTTTTAGCACTTTAAAAATGGTTCCTAGCCGGGTGTGGTGGCGCATGTTTGTAATCCCAGTACTTGGGAGGCTGAGACTGGAGGATCCGGGTTTGCGGCCAGCCTCAGCTGCTTAATGAGGCCCTCCGCAACTTAGTGAGATCCTGTTTCAAAATAAAGAATAAAAAATAGGGGTGAGGGTGTAACTCGGAGGTAGAATGCCTCTAGGTTCAATCCCCAGTAACACACACACACACACACACACACACACACACACACACAGAAAAATAGTTCCTAGGACTTCCCTGTTTTTCTAATGCTTGCTCAGCTGACGCACTGTATCTCTCTTCTGCCCAAGTCACCTCTGAGCACAGTGTCATACAGAAGAGGCTTGTGGTAAATACACACATATGTGTATATTTGCTTAGTTCCAAATATGTTCATTTGGGAGCCAATGTGGCCTCTGACCTAAATCAGGAATGCTTATTTCTTAATTTATATAGGACTTTTTTTGGTCTTCATATTGTCCTTCAAACTTCAAATTTTGTTTTTTCCATTGGATTCTAAAATTATACGCATTAGCCTTACCCATTTAATATGTAGTAGAAAGTAGATCCCATCCATTACCCCATTCACCAAAATCGTGGGGGATAAGATTAAAGTGAGATATCAGGGATGGCAAATATGTTCATCCATGTGATGCTGCAGTGATTTCTTTCTTTCTTTTTTTTTTTTTTTTTGTGGTACTGGGGATTGAACCCAGGGGCATTCTACCTCCGAGCTACACCTCCCAGACCTATTTTTATTCTTTATTTTGAAATACGGTCTCACTAAGTTGCGGAGGGCCTCACTAAGTAGCTGAGGCTGACCGCGAACCTGTGATCCTCCTGTCTCAGCCTCCCAAGTACTGGGATTAAAAGCGTGTGCCACCGCACCCGGCCAGTGATTTCAAGTAGTGGCATCTTAGAAATGTTCCCTCTGAGCCAGGCATGGTGGTGCACGCTTTTAATCTCAGTTCTTGGGAGGCTGAAGACAGGAAATTGTAGGTTCGCGGCCAGCCTCATCTACTTAGTGAGGCCCTCGGCAATTTAGTGAGACCCTGTTTCAAAATAAAGAATAAAAAAAAAATAGGGCTGGGGGTGTAGCTCGGAGGTAGACTGCCCCTGGGTTCATCCCCAGTACCACACACACAAAAAAAAGAAAGAAATGTCACCTCTGATTCCAGGTCTTTGTAAAGATTTCTTTGAAAGTTACTTAACAAAGAATTTTAAAAGGGCTGGGGGTGCTCGGAGGTGGAATGCCTCTGGATTCAATCCCCAGGACTATACACACACACAAAAAAACAATCAAACAAACAACAACAAAAAAGATACAGTAGTCCCTAGCCATCTGTGGCTATTTTAATTTAATTTAAATTAAATTTAAAGTCAGTTCTTCAGTCACACTTGCTTAATGACCAAAGACTGCCATATTGTTCAGGGGTGATTTAGACCATTTGCAGTGAGTTCTATCAGACAACACTGGTCTATATAACCAAAATCAGCACTACTAGAAACAGATTGATAGCGTGACTTTGTGGCATCCGTCTGAGGCATGGAAGGGGTTTCCAGCATCTTTCTCCACTGCCCTGTGTCTTCAGGGATCTCTTCAATGCTGCCTTTGTGTCCTGCTGGTCGGAACTGAATGAAGACCAGCAGGATGAGCTCATCAGAAGCATTGAGTTGGCCCTCACCTCTCAAGACATCGCTGAAGTCACACAGACCCTCTTAAACTTGGCAGAATTCATGGAACACAGTGACAAGGTGAGACTCTTTTCCCTGTTGTCCAAATGGAGGCTGAGGTGCCGCTGGTGGGAGGGGCGGAGTATCCGGCAGCCCACTCTTGTTTGTGCCTCAGCTGCCATCGTCCTATGCTGTGGGTTTTGCTCTCCTCTAGGGCCCCCTGCCACTGAGAGATGACAACGGCATTGTTCTGCTGGGTGAGAGAGCTGCCAAGTGCCGAGCGTATGCCAAAGCACTGCACTACAAAGAACTGGAGTTCCAGAAAGGTCCCACCCCCGCCATCCTCGAGTCCCTCATCAGGTAGGCCTAAACTCTTCACCTGCTGCTTCGTCAAAAATGACCTCTCTCCTCCCACTGCTTGGTGCCATTTCACTGGAATCACTTGGAGACTTCTGCTGTGTGAAATCTGCCACCAGGTCTGGCCAGCACGTTTAAATGGCATGTGGTTGCAGATGGCTCTCCCTAGTAGTCGAGCAATAATTGTCATACCCGTTGATCCTTACCACCTGGGCTCATGTCGTTTTCCAACCTTTGCTTTCTTGTCCCAGTGAAATTAGTCCAGAAGCAATTCTGTGACCTCAGCAGCCTAGGAAAGACAGATTGGTGTCTGAGTGAGGTGGCACTCTCTGTGCAGGATTAGGATGTGCTGGCCCTGGGGCTTCAGAGGCCGCGCAAAGGCAGGGTGCGGTTTAGACTCAATCTCTTGGTGCCTGGGTCTTCCTCCTTTGGAGTTCTGTGAATATAAAAAGCAATGCAAAGTCTGAGATCTGATGGTCTTTTCCCCTCTTCTGGTTATATTTTCTCCTCTCAAAATGGTTTTGTGTCTTCTGGGTATGGAAAAAAGAGGTTGTTTAATAAATTTTCTGCTATTAGGAAATTATAAGCAGGCTGAAATGTTAACTTCAGCTCCTGGAGAACTGTTCACTCCCCCTAATGTTCATCAGAGAATATTAGCTCTGGACCTAATTATCTTCATGGAAATGCTAACATGGTCGATCATCTCACTGCAGATCGTTCAGGGGAAATCAGTGGCTAATGAGCTCCTCCACTGGCCGATAGACCCTGCTGAGCACGGCGCTTGCTTCATTGGAGCGGATAATCAGTCGCCCAGTTCTCTACTAGCTCTGCCTTTGAGCAGATGTTAGAAAGCATCCTTTTAAACACTCTAACAAGTGACCCAGAAGGTAGAAATGGAACCATGTTTCTGCCCAAATGCTGATTTTTCAAATACCATAGAGGGACAACTATAAACAGGTCATCCTGTGTGACATGCTTCAGTGTCACATTAGGTATAGTAATGTGAAGACCCACATTTTTTCCTCCCTTCTCTGGCTAATGCAATCTCGTGTGATGACTAATAGGAAATATAGTAACTGAATATGTTAACCTCAATGTCAGATGACTAGTTTTGCGCATTAATGTCCTCACTGACCTTTTTCTATTTGAGACCTATCTGAAGCCTCCTTCATTCCATCTGTGGTCCCCCCCCCCATATTTGAGGCAGTCACAGAAGCATTGAAGTTAATGCAGATTTGTAGCAGATAGATATAATCAGAGACCCAGGAAAGTCCTCAAAAAGGTTTAGCTTTTTAAGTCAATGTGATTGAAAATAAGTCCCCAGAATTCCCTGCAAATTGATCTTGGCTTTTTTTAAAAAACTCTATTCGGAGGGAAATCCAGTGCTTG
>PVJS01003618.1:62787-74581 GCA_004027185.1 Glis glis
TTTTTTTTTTTTTTTTTTTTTTTTTTTTTTTTTTTTTTTTTTTTTTTTTTTTTTTTTTTTTTTTTTTTTTTTTTTTTTTTTTTTTTTTTTTTTTTTTTTTTTTTTTTTTTTTTTTTTTTTTTTTTTTTTTTTTTTTTTTTTTTTTTTTTTTTTTTTTTTTTTTTTTTTTTGGTGTGTGTGGTACTGGGGATTGAACCCAGGGGTGTTCTACCTTTGCGCTACACCCCCAGTCCTGTTTTATTTTGAAACAGGGTCTCACTAAGTTGCAGAGGGCATCACTGTAAATCTCTGAGACTGGCTGCAAACCTGCAATCCTCCTGTCTCGGCCTCCCAAGCACTGGGATTACAAGCGTGCGGCACCACGCCTGGCTCCCAGTTGCTTTCCTTTTGGTTCCCATTTGCAGCTTTCACATCTGATGTTGTAAACTTCTTTTCCTAAGCACCATTGTGGTGGTATGCATTCGTGTTTACTGGGGAAAGTTTTAAGAAGCAGCCTTAAGCAAAGCTGCTACTATTACGGAATCGGCCCGCACTACCCCCAGTCCTCCAGTGAGCCGCCTGGGGACTCCTTCCAGGGGTCACACCACTGGCTGTTGTATGGCCTGGAGCCACTACTTTGGTCTGGTCTTAGGGATGTGACTCTTCAGTCACAGATTGAATTCTTGCAGGAGAGCTTAGAGCTAAATGCCTGGCACACACCCCCCATCGCCCTGACAAATGATAGACATCTTACCTATTTGACTATTAGCACCTCCCCCCCACCTTGTTACATTATGTTTCCTACTCTTATATTCCCTTCACCAATTTATACATGCTTATTAAATACATACTTATACCAATTAAATACTTATTTATATAGACTTATTATACCAATTAAATATATACTTATTTATGTAGTTATTTATTTATTTGATGGTACTAGGGATTGAACCCAGGGACACTTTACTACTGAGCTATACCCTCAGCCCTTTTTAGTTTTTATTTTGAAACAGTGTCTCACTAAGTCACTGAGGCTAGCCTTGAACTTGCAATCCTCCTGTCTCAGCTTCCCAAGTACTAGGATTATAAGCCCATGCCACTGAGCCCAATGCACTCTTAGAGCTTATTGTAATATTTATATTTGAGTCATCTGCCTTAATTTCTTTTTGAAAAAGCCAGGTGACACTACACAAAAACATCTTTGTATAGCTGTTTCTTTTTTTATTTTGTTTTGTTTTAAAAACTATGCTCTGCTGACAATATTGTTCTCTTGCTGTAGTTCAATCGACCTGTTTTCCGACAAATTAAATCCCACATGCAATTCCCCAAACCTGGCTAACATTGAGACAATATAAACTACTCCCGTGTCCTCAGAGCTCACGTATATCAGTGAGTATAATTGCTTCTCAGGGGAACAGTGGGTTAAGGAGAGTATTGGATTATTAGGAAACATACACACGCGCACAACACAGTGGTGGGGCTTTTCCTTGGTTAGCCAGAGCATGAAGGTGGGGTGTGCTGGCTTATCTTTCTTCTTCTCTCCTAAGTGGAGTAGACAGGATCTTAGCGAAATGCTTTCCCTGCCCAGCCCCTGACATGTAATCCCCTTTTTAAAAATATTTCTGAGCCGGGCATGGTGGCACATGCTTGTAATCCCAGCACTTGGGAGGCTGACACAGGAGGATCACAGGTTCAAAGCTAGCCTCGGCAACTTAGTGAGGCTTTCTGCAACCTAGTGAGACCCTGTTTCTAAATAAGAAATAAAATCAGGCTGGGGGTGTAGCGTAGAGGTAGAATGCCTCTGGGTTCAATCCCCAGTACCAAAAAAAAAAAATACACACACACATCTATACATATATACATATATATATATATATATATATATATCTCTGATTGAGTCGTCTACAAAATTAAAAATAAAAACGGGTCAGTGCTCGTTAA
Source organism: Glis glis (assembly GCA_004027185.1). Classification (NCBI taxonomy): domain Eukaryota; kingdom Metazoa; phylum Chordata; class Mammalia; order Rodentia; family Gliridae; genus Glis; species Glis glis. The sequence continues at coordinate 64,708 of PVJS01003618.1, forward strand.
ATGGACATGCCTGTCAGGCTAATCTGTCCATGTCTTCCGCACTGGGCAGTTCTGCGCACCTCCTTCTCACCTATCTTAAAGGCTTTGGTCAGAACAAAAGGTTCTTTGCCTTCAGGAACAGCACTGAGCTCTGCTTTGGTTCCTGGCAGTTCTGTCCTCTCTCAGGTCAGAAAGCATGCTGGGCCGAGCCACTGGGGACCATTATCAACCTGCATCAGCCCATGTGCTTTTGGGAGCTGTGGGTGCCGTCAGGATCCGCACCACTGTGGGGGAAGCAGCTGGAGAGGTTCTGTGCGGTCTCTCACAACTGCTCCCCTTCTCCCTCTGCCGCTTTCTCTGTGAAGTTTCTCTCGAAAGGGCAACGGAGACCACAGAGGCTGATTTAAACTAAAAGCCTCAGGGGTTTCAGTTGTGGGGAGCATAGAAGATGAGAGAGAAAATCTTTAGCTGCTTCTGCCGTGGGCATCTTGCTCTCTTTTTTTTTTTTCCAGTACCAGGGATTGAACCCAGGGGCATTCTACCTCCGAACTACATCCCCCAACCCTATTTTTTATTCTTTATTTTGAAACAGGGTCTCAGTAAGTTGCGGAGGGCCTCACTAAGTAGCTGAGGCTGGCCGCGAACCCGGATCCTCCGGTCTCAGCCTCGCAAGTACTGGGATTACAAGTGTGCGCCACCACGCGCAGCATCTTGCTCTCTTCACTTGTTTTGAGTTCCTGTTCTTTGTGTCCATGTCTCCTGGCAGTTTGGTGCTGAGCATCCCAGATTCTCCTGCCTGCCTGAGGAGGTTTCTGTGAATGTCCGTCCCTTGGGAAGCCCCACTCCAGTGTAGTTCTTCTCTACTCACTTTATTTCTTCGGAAAGCCCCAAGTTTCTTGTTTCTAAGGTGAAGTTAGTGCCCAACAATCAATGGACTGTAGATACAATAGAAAATACTGAGTAAGACTAATGCCTTACCTTGCACTGTCTGGCGCAGAGGGATGGTTCTTTTTGGAAAGGAAATAGAACTTTCCAAAGGTTAAAGTGACGCTTCTTATGGTTTTCCTTTCTGAGATAATTTTCCTTTCTGAGTTTTTAAGTAGAAAGCAGGAGCGTTAGTTTGCAAAGCACTTTGAAACCAAGTGTTGGCAGTGGCCTCCGTGGGGGTTGTCTGTGACAACCTTTCCTCTTCTGTGGCTTCCTGCTGCTCTCTTGGTTTCCCTGAATCCTGAAACAAACTCAGTCTTTCGCTTTCTGGTTTGTTTGTTTGTTTGCTTGCTTGTTTGTTTGTGGTGCTGGGGACTGACCCCAGGGCCTGGTACCTGGTAGGTGAGCACTCTACCACTCCCTGAGCTACATCTCCACCACCACCACCCCTTATTTAATTTTATTTTGAGACAGGGTCTCACCAGGTTGACCAGGCTGGCTTTGAACTTGTGATCTTCCTGCTTCAGCCTCCCCAGGAACTAGGTTTACAAGCATGCACCACCTTGCCCAGCACTCTGGTTTTTTTACTTGTTTTTTTACCATACTTTAAGTGGTAATTATAAGAATTTTTAAAGAAAATACTCAAGTTTTAAAAGTGTTTGTTGTAGAAGGAAAAGACACTGAACATTTAAAACACAAACTACAATATTTTATTTTTACAAAGCAAGATGCTTATATACAGCATGAATTGTTAACCACAGCGCCATCTACCTTTCATTTTTTCAGCTGTTTCTTATAGACAAAATAAAAAGGGGAGCTCTTTGAGCTCATTTCTTAAAAGCGAATAAAAATAGACGTATCTGTATCGACTATAAATGTTTGAAGGCGATTTTGTGCAAGCCTCCAGGAAAGACTGTACCCACCTCCTGCTGGTGCTTCCTGCCACGCCAGACCCAGGTCCTATCTCTCGGTGTTCCCTGACTCCGGGAAGCAGGGCATGCACCAAGAATCCAGTTGCAAGGTGCAGAGCCTGAGTCCAAGCAAGTCCAACCTGGCGCAGCTCATCTCCAGCCTATTTATGTTGGTTTTTTTTTTGTGTGTGTGTAGACTGAAGGTAACTTCATTGGACTTGAAAATAGAAATTTCCCTCCCCCACCACCCATTTTGCTCCTTTATGTAACACTCAAGGCCTCTCCTTTGAGAATCAAAATAATACACTCCTGTTTAGCAGAGGGATTTGTTTTTTACCTTGATATAACCTACACCTCAGAGAAAATGGATAAAGTAACCTCACAGTTACATTTTTCCACAGTTAAATCACGTGGAAAAGACGAGCTGCTGCTCTGTCAGGGACCAGGGGCAGAGAGAGCCCACTCAGTCCTGCCCCCTGAGGAGTATGTGGCAGAACCCCCTGGGTGTAAATACTTCATCCCATTTCCTGTAACATCCTTGGTACATATAGTTTGTTGTGCGCATGTGCTCGCCTCAGTAGCACAGGTACTAAAATTCTGTTGTGCACCTCAGAGAGTTACTCTCTCATTTGGAGATTTTAGGCCATCCCACCTCCTCTTCCTCTCCTGCTCTGCCCTCCCCAGCCTCCGCTTGTCTCATTTCTGCAGTCCTGCTCCACAGCAGCGTCCTTTCAGGGCCTGAAGCCTTCTGGGCGGATTTTCATCTCCACCCGTTTGAGGGAGTAGGTGGCCCCGTGCCAGCCGTACCAGCTGATGCCGTCCAGGTGCTGGTTGTGCTCCCCCAGGCGGTAGTAGACCCCGTTGAGGTTGGAGTCTGTGCAGCAGTTATACCAGTATCCACCTGGCGCGAGAAACAGACGGGGCTGGTAAGTGAGGACCCCTCCCCCTGAGACAGACCACAGAGTGGGCAGCGGACAGGCAGCTGGAACCACAGCAGAAGTGACACCAGAGGCAGGTCCAGCCGCACAGCTCTGCACACATTCTTTGTGTACAGGTAGGGTGGTAGGGTTACACCTGAAATCCTCCCTCCCCGTCCCCCCCAACCTCACCTTTGCGGAGCTGTGCACACTTATCCAAGCAGTTGTCATTGTCTTTGTCCTTGGTGCTGAAGACTGTGTTGTTGTGATAAAGAAGGGCGTCATTCCCCACGTTGCCGCTGTAGTTCCCCAGGAAGAGGCGGTAGCTGTTCAGTTCATTGCCCAGGACAAAGTGGCTGTATTCTGCATAGCGTCTATCACCCTCCCAGTCCTGCCAGGGAGGAGCAAAGCCTTAGAAAAACCGTGGAGGGCTTCAGTTCATACCATCCCTGCACCTCTCCTCCCTCCAGCCCCACAGCCAAACATCTTTTTATACGTGTGAATCTACTAAGACTTTATTACTTGCTACCTGTAGTTTATCATACTAGCTAGGTCAAGCTTCTCTCTGGATTCACCATATGGCCTTGATTAGTCTTTCTGTATCCCTTTATTTCCTGTCAGAAGGTAGAGATATGTGGTTTTGCTGAACCAGAGTTGTCTAAGAGCAATGTGAGATATAGTGATACTTTAAGACCTTCTAGTATCAATAAGGTTTGCACATAAAAGACCTCATGACCTAGACCTGAGCAAAGACCGGGGTGTTTTGGCCCAGCCGGCTATGGGTTCGTTCTCCTGGCCTGGGTTGGCATCATCCTGTGTCACCTGCAGCCCTGCCTTGCTGAGAAACAATGGGAAAAATAAAACCTTCCTCAACTATACTGCAACCTGCAGAAGACTGACGCAGTGAATACACAGATGTATAGTGCATAGAGGAGCAACAGAGCCTCCGTGCAGGTCACCTCCATCTCCACGCGGAGCCGTGTCGGCTGTCTGGTGAGGCGGTGGATGTGTTCATTGCCCAGCCAGAAGTCCCCACGGATGCTGCCAAAGCCCTGCTTGTACTGCTTCCAGTCCTGGTAGAAGGAGACCAGGCCACTCTTTCGTCTCTGGATAACGGTCCAGCCTCCGCCTGAAGTCTCCATGTCACAGAACACCTGGAGCAGAGAGGAAGCTCTGGTCAGGGACTTGCAGGGGCAGGTGGCAGGGGCTTGAGGGCAGGCTGCCCAGCCTTTCTCTTGTCCCCGCAGAACCAGCAGTGTATGTCCTCCCATAGTCACACTGGCTCACTATGGTGGCAGTGTTGGGAAGATGGAGCGGGGAGGTGGTTTGCTCAGAAAGGATTATCCACATCAGGGATGGGGGTGAGTGTGTACACAGTTTAAAGGGGGGAAATCCAGATACTTACAATATGACCCTTCACCTTCTCTCTTTTCTCCTCCCCAAAGACTAGTTTTTCTCTGACATGGCAGAGATTTGAGCTAGTTATGTGGTGGTTATAAAAATTACCTAATCTATGTTAGGTTTGGTGTCAGAATGATAATGATTTGAAGGGGCCAAATGCCCGGATGGGGGGGCATAAGTTGAGCATTTGCATAGCCCTCTGATATTTGGTGTGCTTGCTTCTCTGAGTTTCCCTTTGTGTACACCATGATTAGCCCTGTCGTCTCCATGCCTTTAAGGAATGGAGGACAGACAGTAGAACACGGGCAGTGGACTGTCACGACCTCACCTCCAGCTCAGGGCTGCCCAGGAAGTCATCGGGAGGAAGCTTGTATACTCCAGAGATGTGGTAGTTCTTCTGGTAGAGGGAAGAGCAGTCGTAGATGGCATCTGCAAACGGAGTGCACACATGGTGAACAGAGACTCGGGCTGCATGGCAGGCAGGGTGCGGCTGCCACATCTGAACGGAGCAGCTAAAGACAGACTTCACTTCTACCACAGGATGCCTGTGGGTGTTGGTTCCAGGCAGTGTCAGGGTGTGGAGAGGTGGGCATCAGGAGATCGAGGGAGAGTGTTTTGGCTTCACTAGTGGTGTAGGGGGGGCTTCATCTGGATAGTGTCTACCAAACAGGTGGTTCTGGGTTAAGTTTGAAATAATTATCCTGCTGTAGTTTTAGGCTATGAATTTTAGAAATGGTACATGTATCAGATGCCCCTGTGAGTAGCTTCAGATTTCTTGGACAACTACCTATGTTATAGGATAAGTCATGAGTATCTCAAAGGGTCTGATTTGTTTCTCAGAGGTAACAGCTACTGCCAACTGGGACCCTTATTAAGGGAGATAAATTTTACAGTCCTATCTTCCCTCTCTCCCATCCTAACAATATTGAATTCTCAAATTAAAAAAAAAAAAACCCTGAGGAACCCTTGGAGGCCATCCCCTGAAAGTTTTATTAGAACAAGGAAATAAGCCAGGCATAGTAGTGAACGCCTATAATCCTAGTATATAGGAGGCTAAGAGTGGAGGATCACAGGTTCAAAGCCAGCCTTAGCAACTTAGTGAGACTTTCAGCAACTTAGTGAGACCCTGTTTCAAAATAAAAAGGGCTGAGGGTGTAGTTCGAAGGTAGAATGTCCTTGTGTTTAATCCCTAGTACCAAAAAGGGGGGGTGAGATTTTCTTTTCCCTCTGGGGCTGATTTAAATTCTTCCTTGGTTACCCTTGGGGATACTGCTTTATCCTAGGTTCTCACTCCCCATTCTAAATATCAAAGAACATTGTAAAGAAACAGCCTCTGGTAGGATTCAAAGAGCAAAGACTCTTACTGTGTAGGAGGTACTTTCTGCCTTGCACATCTTGGGGTTTCCCCCCTTGGTGACCATTGCACTGGGGTCCTAGAGAAGAGCACAAGGATGGCAGAGGTAACACTGCCACTGTGGGAGTTGTCTGAAGCACCTCAGTTCCCTTGCAGAGCCCGTTGAAGGGGAAATGGGGTGCGCTTGCCATCACCCTCCGAGTTCTGCATTTCCTGTTGCTGGAGAAAGTCTCACTGCTTGCTCCAAGGGACTCTTATTCATAGTGGATAGAGGTGCCCAGCAGCTGCTCACAGGGAAGAAAAATAAGGAATGGTGTCTTGGGCAAGAAGAATAAGAGACCTGGTGGGAGGGCAAGTTCCACTCCAAGGCACTCCCTGCTGGGTGGTGAGAGAGTGCCCTGACTGGGGGAACCGGAAGCAGTTCAGTCAGATTCCTGTCTGGCCTGGACTTCCATGTGTTTAGTTTCATCTCAAAGACCAAATCTGGTCTCACTTGTCTGGAAAATGGCCTGAGAATATCTTTCTAATCCCAAACTGTGTCAGGAAGTCCATGCTTAGTGATTTGTACACATTGGTTTAGATAACAGAATTTTTAAGCTAAACTTCATGTTAAAACTGTCTTCCCTTGAACTGATGTGATTTACTCAGTATAAGCTAGTCATGTATTTGTTCTTGACTTGGATTATAATATAACCAACAGTTTTTATATTAGGAAGAAATGACATTATCTATAAGATATGTGCCTTACAATTATTTTCCTGATAATTTCAGAAAACCAAATATATTCCTAAGTAGTAAAGTTGGTCCATCTGTGCCAGCCTAACCAGCAACTGAAAGTTAGTTTGCAAAAGAAAACATTAAATGGGTCTTATTTGGGGCCATTAAAAGCCCATATTTCAACATTCTGTTTGCTTATTTCTTATGTTATTTGGGAGAATTTTATTTGAGACCATGGGAAGAGAACTGAGGAACCTCAAGGGGCCTGTCCTTTCCTGAGCACAAGGGTTTCTTCAAATGGCTGGGCAGTGTCTCTACACTTAATTCTGAGCCAGTGAGATGTGTTGGCTTTGCAGAGAGAGGACACAAAATTCCATTGCTGCACGTTCCCGCTAAATCTTAGGAACACCAGAGAACTGTTTCTGGTAAAATTTTGTGTCCAGAGCAACAGCTGTCAAAGTTCAGTGTTTATTCCTGCTTCCTTGGGATTGGGGGCACAGTCTATCAGTACTTGATAAGGAAGTAGCTGCACCGACCAGGAAGATGTGAACCCCACTCTAAGACTGCTGTGTGACTTTGGGCAAACCATGTAGTCACCCAGTGCTCAAGGTGGGAGCTCAGACCTTCCTAATTTGCCGAAACATTGTGAGGGTACTGAGTACATTTTTAGAACATTAGAAACCAAAAGAACTACTCCATAAGCCTTTACTCAAGGGGAATACACCCCAAAGCGCCCCCGCAACTGTCTGATGAGCAGGTTATCTAGAAGCGTGCTGTGGCAGGGGAGCGGTGGGTGAGGCGAGGCCACAGTTCCTTACCTGCCGAGGTCTGCGTGACGGTCTGTGCCGCCTGGAGTTGCATGATGTCGATCTGGTTGTTCATCTCCGAGTACTTGCTCTCGGCGTCCGTGAGCCGCGACTCCATGCGCTTGCTGCTGCTCTCCAGCTCCATCACCTGCATGACCACGCTCACCCAGTCGCTCTCCTGCTTCTTGCTCAGCGCACCCAGCACACTGCTCAGGTTGGCAACTTGGGCCTTGAGCTCCTGCACCTCCTTGCAGCAGGCGGCCGCTTTGAGCTGGGCAGGCGTCTTGTGCTTAGGAGGCTTCTGCAGCCATACTGGGTGGCCGACAAAGGCCACGATGAAAATGCAGAGCCAGCTCACGACCGAGAGAGTCTTCTTCAGCATCTTTCGTGGGCCTGGGAGAAGGGTCTTCCTTTGGGGAGTCTGGGTGGCCCGGCAGAGGTCCGGGAAGCCTCAGCAAGCCTTGCGCGCTCACGCTGGCTGGCCTCACGCTTTGTTTTCTTGCTTTTTCTTAGCGGTTCTCAAAGCTTGAGTTTCTGAAAGTGCAGCTCAGTGGATATCCTATCACTTTCCTCCCCAAGCCTGAGTGCTCCACCAAGTCGGCATCTTAAATAGCGTTTGTGCCGCACCTCCACCCCACCATGGCCCTGCTCGGGGGCCTAGCCCCTCCCACCCCATCTGGGAGGGTCAGGTGCCTGTTGGGTGAAGTCAGCGTAAACTTAGGCCAGAGGAGGGGAGGAGGGAGACAGGGCGAGTCTTTCTTTCCTTGCTTGCTCTCTGGGCTGAGACAGGAGGACTGTGAATTTGTGTGTTTCCAGTTTCGCCTATTAGATTATGCCCCTGCCAGCCACTGGCTCAGTTCTATCAGCAGGCAGGCAGGGTCAGAGGAGTTTCCAAATTCCATTCTGAAGGTTATATAACCATGGAGTGAGGTGAGGGAGGCAAGAGAGAGTTGGGAACAACACTCTGCTCGCCCAGGGAGGCCTGTTAATGTAATCCATGCTGTTTATATGAGGCTCTGGGACATTGTGGCTTCCTGCTGAATGTGCTTTTGACTAGGCTGGGTATTTCTTTGGTCATCAGTCAATGTTTTACAAAATCCTTATTCAACCTGGATCTAATATTATATCATATTTGGAAATTTCCAACTTAGAAAAGTTCTAGAAATAGGAGGATAGAGTAAATCGCTTAGGAAGCAAACAAAAGAGACTAGTTTGTATCTGTGGGTCTGTTCAATTGCCTTTCTTTTTACATACAGAGAACAGGCCGGAATTAGCCCTTTAACAAAGAACAGGCCACTTTAGCTCCTCATACTCCACATTTTGCAAGGAGGTGTCAGAAGATTACAGCTGAGATGACAACTCAGCCAGGTCAATCATAGTTCTGGGGTTGGTCACCCACACTCTGTCAGTCTCTAGGCAGAGCAGAACAGGCCCACCCTTGGCCCATGGTTGAAAACTTGGAATATGTATCAAAGTATAGAGGAAAGACTCTCTGTCACCTAATAAATCCAGACCAAGAGTCTCATTTCCCTCTTTCCAGTATAGTTTGCAATTTGAAGTTAGTCTCCCACTATCTATATATGACTGTCTGATAAACAGGGATATTGTACTTTTTCATATACTATATTTGAAGGACACTGCTCTTTTGAAGACAAATGTAAAAACATAGAATTTTACCAAAGAGCCTTAAAAATAACCTTTTTGACTGTATACAAAGGTCCCTCTGTCCTTAAAACAGTAGCTCTCTCTTTGTGTGTGTGTGTGTGACACTGGGGATTGAACCCAGTTCAATTCTACCTCTGAGATACAACCCAGCCCTATTTTATTTTTTTATTGGAAACAGGGTTTTGTTAGGTTGATGCAAGTCTCACACTTGCTGAGGCTGTCCTCGAACCTGTGATCCTCCTGTCTCAGCCTCCCAAGTACTGGGATTACAAGCGTGCACCACCACGCCCGGCTCGTAGCTCTGTCTTTGGAACATACAATTGATGTTTCCTTGTTAGAGAGCCACCACGGCAGTTACTTGACTGTTGATACTCAGTGCGGGTCCTTCTCACCAAGCCTGACTCCAGGTAGCTCTTCCTCCCTGCTGGAATCCCCCAGAGCCTTTTCCTGTCAGGGCTTCTAGCTCTTTGGAAAGTGATTTCTGTTCAGGCAGCTGAACTCACCAAACAATTTTTTGTTTCTAAGATGAAAAAGCAGTAGGGGCCCAGGTGGATCCGGGTTTATTTCCTCATGTCCCTGGTCTTTTTTGCCTCCCCAAGGGTGAGGATATTGTTAGCACTCTATAGCAGCTTGTTCTGCTCAGAGATTCTGTGTAGAGTTGTCACTGTCTGTTGGGCCCTGCTCTCTTTTTGCAAATGTCTAGTCCAGCAGGGCACTATGGCCTTTGTTAGCTCCGTGGAGTTCATTTCACTAAGGAGAACTCGGCCCCCACGGTTAGCATCCTGCAAGGTTTGCCAGACTGCACGGGGATCTTCCAGGTGATCTCTGGCCATCAAATGACACTGTATTTAACCCGCGCAGATGTGCCATACAAGCATATATAGCATCCCATGTGACTTTGCTGCCCTGGACTCCCGTGGAGGAACACAGTAGAGAAAGCATAAAGGAACAGTGGAGCTCTGTGGATTCCCAGCCAGCTTTTTGTTTATTCTGCCTGATTGCTACTTTGCTCACGCCAGCAGGAAAATGTTGTGAATTGGGTTTCATATCTGGACAGAAAATGAATCAATCATTCATATTTGTAACCCATGCAGTAATCCTTTTTAGGAAAGGTGGAGGAGGGTTTATAAGCTTGGGTCAGAAGCATCTAGCTTTTAGCATGAGTGTCTGGTCTTTTTTTTTTTTTTTTTTTGCGGT